>SZYD01000547.1:0-90162 GCA_009363875.1 Mikania micrantha
ACGAACTTGCATTGTCTGAGCAATAATGAAGATGATTCCAATTCTGATTCAGAAGCAGTGCCACCTACAAGTGAAGAATCTGAAGTAGTTCCTTCCTCTGTTGAAAATACCGACGTTGATGCTGATGAACCTGAAATGATGCACGGTTTACTCAACAAATGTAAGTCAAACCTCAAACAGTGGTGTTAATTATGCAAACGATCCGAGGGACTCAAAGCGTATGCAATTAATGAATCTGATGATGATGATGATATGGAGATATGGAATGAAAATTATCCAGCAAGGGTGGGTCTTGGAATGTTCTTTCGAAATAAGAATGATGTTATGTTAGGTGTGCGGTCGTGGAATATTAATTGTGGCAGGGAGCTTTATTATGTTTGTTAAAGCAAAAGTGCCAAATGGCGGGCAAAATGTTACTCACAAAATCCAAACTGCAACACAAATTTTGCCACCGGTCCACCATGTAGTTGGTATGTTTATGCTGTTAAAAGAAGAAATGATCATATGTGACAGATAATCAGATGGGTTTGATTCTCACACTGCTCCTTACGACATTGTTTGGAAACGATAACAGAAGTTTGAAGTCTAGAGATGTAGCAACACACATACTCCATAATATGCGTGAAGACTTGGCATATCCGGTAAAACAAATTCGAGCGTTTATAAAAGATCAACTGAATGTTGATATTTCTTATAGTAAAGCGTGGCGAGCTCGCAAAGAGGCTATAGAAAGGATTTATGGTTCTTGGGAGTCTAACTTTGAAGAGTTACCTCGGTACATTGCAAACCAGCGTTACAAAAATCTAATCCGGGTACTATTGTTGAGTGGTTTCATCATCTCCAACTGGATCTTCTCAGTGTTATACTTTTAAATACGTGTTTTGGGCATTTGGCCCTGCAATAAAAGCATTTCTTAATTGTCATCCAATCCTATCAGTTGATGGTACTCACCTGAAGGGATCTTACCGTGGCAAGATGTTAATTGCAGTAACCAAAAATGCAAACAAGTACATTGTGCCTATTGCCTACGCAATTGTCGATGAAGAACACATGGGAAGTTGGACGTGGTTCTTTAACAAACCAACTTTGGGTCCACATTGCTGCCTATAGAGGGAAGAAGTTTGTGCGTTATATCTGACCGACATAAAGGTATAATTAATGCCCTTAAAAACCTTCAAGTATGGAGAGAAAATGCGGTAATGCGGTACATCGATTTTGTCTTAGACACGTTAGAAGTAACTTAATGCAAAAGTTTAAGGTGTCTAGACTTAAACTTCTTACTTGGGCTATTGGCAAGCACCACACAACTTAGGAAGTACAATCATTCTGTAAGTTCAATGACTATATAAATGCAGAAGCCTGGGAGTATCTTAGAAGCATCAAAGAGTCAAAGTGGACTCTTTTAAAAGATAAGAACTACCGTCGTTGGGGGAATATGACGACGAACATTTCAGAGAGTTTTAACAACGCTTTGGGGGGGATTAGGCTTATGCCTATCAAGGCTATTATAAATTGCACCTTTGAGAAATCAGTGGAACACTTTTTAAAAAACACTGAAATAGCATGGAATTGCCAAACAAGATTACCCCCTCGTACTTGGCGTTGGTTTTGAAAAACGTGATTTTAAGTCGAGAGAGCATAGAATAATAGAGTTTGATTTCAGACGAGGGAGGTATAAGGTCGTATCAAAGATACAAACGAACTCAACCGGGGTAAGATTACATACACCCGTAGAGTACCTTGATAAAAAAATGCACGTGTGGCAAGTGGCAAATGCAGCGGTTTCCTTGCTCACATGCAATCGCAGTTTGTCACAATAGAGGGGATCCACCAGAGACCATTGTTCATGAGTTGTACACGACAGGTGCATACAAGGCACAATATGAGGGTCAGTTTTTTCCCCTAACTCATCAAGATTATTGGAACGACCCTGGTTGGAAATTAAAGCAGATGCATCTAAAATTACCACCTCACGTGGCAGAAGAAGGTCAAGAAGAATTCATAACGAGATGGATGTTAATCATCCTGATCAACCTAGAACTTTTAGATGTGGAATATGTAAACAACTAGGTCATAGAAGAAATGCTTGTCAATCATCCCACCCATAATATTCTTTTTTGTTGCGTATTGTTAATTTTAATTTTTAATGTCTTTTCTTTGTAATAATGAAAAAAAATACATAAAATGGAAACAATATATATTAGATTCCAATAAATATTACATATTAAAAGAACTGAGACGACTATTTTAGGTTACAGCAGAAATTACTCATAAAGTAAATGGTTACAACACACCAGTCCTAAACATCACCAGGGCGTGGCAAACATCGCCAAAAGTACATTTGGTCAGCCATGTAACGTCTGTAAGCAACACCCAGTTCTGAAAATCACCGGTTACGTTCATTGGTTTTCCGGTAACTAAAAACTCTATTAACATACAGACGTGTACCCCTCGATTACCAATCAAGTCCTTGTATGACTGAACATGATCTTCATTGACTTCAAATCCCATGAGTCTCTCAGGTGCTCCAGTTTTTTTAAATATTTTATGTTCACCAATAATGCAGTAAAGTATACGAGAGATCTTCAATAATTTTGGATGGACCGATCGTCTATACTTTTCATTTGAAAAAATTTCACTGCAATACAACACCAAATTCATAGTTTGTAGATTAAGTTGAACTAGTAACCATTCTTGATTTTCAACACAAAACGGGAATAAACATAGTCAACATCAAAAAATGAGGGGTAAGGGATTGACTACCCGTTAGCAAAGTTAACGGTATTTTTTGGTATTTCCGTCTACCAAATAGTCAAAAAACGAGGCGGTAAAAGGTAAAACTTGACCATGACATGGCTCAGTTGCTATCTACGTCTCCACTGCATCATTCTACCAAACCCAACCTTCAATATGCTGAAAATAGAATTATTAAATTAATAAATAATACGATAATTAATCTACATATTTAACATGTTTACAAAATTTTGAAAGAAATTCAAATTTAATTTAACCTCAGGCCTCAGGCGTCAGGTATCCGTTACACGTGTAACCCAAAAGAGTTCCCCAGAAACGACGATCAAGTTGTAGAGGCGTATTAAACACACCCGAATAACAGAATGGAGAATCTCCATTAACAAAAAACTCTTCTAAAATCGCCAATTTTAGTACACACTTTGTTGGTGTACGCTACGTCTGTTTGGGACGAAACCTGTTGGTTGATTAGCATGTGTGTATGCCATTTGGTTGGTTGTGGTGGTGGTTCATGGCCTGATGATGTTGATGAACCAACATTCTTACTTGGCCGCCTCCATTTTTGAAAAACCCAACTTGACGTTTTCTTAACCGGTTGAGAATTGTAATTGTATTCTCACTCCACCTCCTTGTTCCTTTGATTATCCATATTCTTGGATAGGTGGATTTGAATGAGAGGAGAAAGTATTGAAGTGGTGTTTGAATGAGAGGAGAAATGATGTGATGAGTTTGTGAGAAATGCTTGAATATAAGGCCACATATTTATAGGCCATGAGTTTGTAATTTTTATTAAATGATTTTATTTATTCCTTATTTATTTATATATGGTATTATATACTCTTTATAATTGAAATATTATATTAACTTTATAAATATCATTACAAACTAATGTGTTCCACAACCTCTACCTACTCCTCATTTTTTCTTGTGTTGTTTTCTACGAGCAATGGGCATAGAAGAGAGCCCCCCACATCTTGAGATCCATTTCATCATCTTCACTTTCGTCTTCCAACTCCTCATCCTCAACCTGATCTTCAAATTCAAGATTTAAATCAATGTTTATTTGTGTGAATGTTGTTGCCTTGTGGGTCTTTGATATGAATCTGGTTGAAAATATTGAGTAGACAAACTATCAAGTTGTTGTAGAAGGGCATTTGAAAAGCGGACTTGTAAAATCCACTTGAGGAGTTGGGGTCAAACTGAGATGAAGAACCACCCATTTGCATATTGTCAAAAGCAAACGGGGAACCTAATAAATCAAAAATTTGGGATGTTAAATTGTGAAGACTCCCCAACATGTGTATTATGTGATGGCATAGTGGGTCGGTAAACCATTTGATCGGTTGGGTTAGTTTGCCCCACATTGGCTCCACGACCCCTCCTACGCACTCGTTGAGTCATATGTGGGACTTGTGCGCCAACACTTTGGGACTCGTACGTTGGCTGGTAACTCATATGATGTCTTGCATTTGCATATTCCATGTAACGACCAGCCAAATCCCTAACCGGATTTTCATTTGATATTTGATACACCTGACTCATACCGTCCATCTGCAATATATATTAATGTTAGATATATTTTATTTAATAATTTACTATATTATTAAAAAATAATAATCAATTAATAACATACCAACATTGAACCCCTTCCTCCGTCGTTTGGAAACACATGTGGATTTTTGTCTATGTGAGTTGGGTTGCTTGTGTATAACACAGTTCGAGACCTATACCACATCATGTATTTTTTGGCTAGCAACCGGAGAGTCAGAGTTAATTTCGTTCACAACCATGTTGTGACGATTAATCCATGATAAAATATACGGTTCATATTCCTCTAACAGTTGCCACCGTTCCCACTAGCACGTTTGATTTTGTGGAGTTTTTTATGATCATCCACATTTAAAAGTGTATTCGTAGGGATGGGTTGAAACATACCAAATTGTCTCAAAACCCTACAAGGTTGGTGGGGTTCAACACATGCCAACATATGAGAAACGTCTGACTCCGCCAACAATTTTGACCATTTCTACATATATGGGAAGTTGATGGAGAATGTCATCATATGGTCTCCAAATAAACTGAAACTCTGACACAAATTCAGCTCCGATCGATATGTGCTCACCACATGAGATGCGGTGTCACGAAATGTTAAAGGACCAACAAAATAAATAAAAAAATTAATGTTAAACAAATAATAAAATTAAAATTATATAACAAATATGGATATCACAAACATACCTTGCGCCATATGACTTATTCCAATCTATTTGTTGGAATATCTTGGAGCCATGCTCGGGATCCTTTCCCCACGCCCATAGTTGCAACAAAATTGTTGCACCACCAATCTCAAATGTATTAATATTAGTAGCTTTACAAAGATTTCTATACAATATTGACAAAACAACACTTCCCCAACTAAGTTCACCACAAGCACTTAAATCTTGTATATGATTTAAGTATTTTACGTTAACCCAGTTGCTAGTAGTTTCGGGAAAAAAAAGTCCCACCGATTAAAAGTAAAATTATTATTCTTGCACGTTGAATACATTGCAAGTCGTTAGGATTTTCAGGAAATTCCATTTCTGTTATTGTTTTTAAAATATAGTGCATGTTTATTTTTTGCCCCTTAACAGCACTTTCAATTAATATGATACCAGTTAAACTATAAAAATTGGCAATTATTTGTTCTGTAGTCAAATGTTGATCAACGCCACTTACTACATTGCCATCAACTTTTAAACCAACAAAACAGCCACGTCTTGTAAGGTTATCGTTACCCTCTTCGAATGGCATGTGAAACGTGTGAGTTTCCTCCGACGCCACCTTTCAACAAGTGCAGATATAAGCGCACACTATCAAGCCTCCGATATTCACATTCGATGATGCCAGAGAAACCAGCCAAACGTATATACTGTAATACGTTTCAGTGATGGGATTTTTACGTAGGTAAACCCATAATTTTTCGTCAGCTCTACGTATTCTCAGTATACCGCCATCTCGAATTTCATCATGTGTTTGAAAAACATAATCAGCTCTGTGAGTACCAGCTAAAAACAATACATCATTTACCAATGGACCGGACGTGTAATGTAAAGCCATTTTAAATTGAAATTTTCTTGAAAGTTCAGTTTTGATTTTTTTGAAAGGAGGTATGTTTTTTAATTCGTGGTGTGTGTATTTGGTGGAAATGATATCTCCTTTTGTACTGGCGTTGAGTTAGCTGCATGTGATAAGATTTGACAAGTGCATGTAAAAAAAGGCCAAAGTTCATGTGATAGTGGGTCAGAAAAGTGGCTGAAAACGCCACTAGGAATGGCATTCATGTTCCAAAACGCCACTAGGAGTGGAGTGTTAAAGGAATCTCGTGAACATTGTTCCAAAACGCCACTAGGAGTGGCATTCTACACCCAAAACGCCACTAGGAGTGGAGTTCTTGTACTCCATGGTCAAAAACGCCACTAGCAATGGAGGTGGGTGTACTTTTTGGTCAAAATGCCACTAGGAGTGGAGGGCAAGGACAGGAACGGATTTTTTTTTCAAGTCAGAGTCTGACATCCCTATGTGTGTTTTTCTCTCCCCTCTAAAACGCCACTACAAGTGGAGTTAGACCCATTTGTAAAAAAAAAATTCACACCCATTGTAACCATTTTTTTAAATATAAACCCATTTTTAAAAAAATTCACAAAATCCGTACCTTAGCCTTATCAATTTTATCTCAGATAATAAATATGTAGTCCGATCTTTGATGATTCAGAAATCTGTGTGTTTTTTTTAATTTCACGTTAGTTTGAATGAATTATGATTCGTACACGAATTCGGTTATATGTTAGTGACTTAGATCATTTTAAAGTTTAAATCGATCAAATTGGTTTATTTTGTAAAGTTGTTTATTAACATTCGTAAATACGTGATTTAACCATTTTTTAGATTTGAAAGATTACACGTTAAGCAATTCAAATAAAACATAAAAAAATGGTTTCGGATAGGATTCAAACTCGTGACCTCCTAAATCGGAATTTCTAGACTTAACCAATTAAACACAATTGATCATTATTTATTTAAATATTGTAAAAATAATATAAATTAAATAACATAGTCTTAAAACCCGACTTATAAGGGTTTAGATTTCTCATATTTAATTTTCGAACAATATATAAAGATTGGTTTTTAATTTTTTTTTCCAGCCAACTTAGTTCCTGATAACCCTTCGACTTTATAGTCAAGACATATCCCATACTCATTCCAACCGATGTAATCAAATCTCAATCTAAATCCAGTGTAAATAATATTTTTAAATGGTGAACTTAACTGATTTAATTTAGTATCCTAAGAAAATTCTTAACTACAACTGCAAAATATTACCAACCATGATTTCTCAAGATGATATTACCTTGATTATGAGTAACACAGTCTGGTCCCTCGCAAGTTGGAAAAGAGATTTTAACCGTGATACGAATACAAACGGTCTTGTTTTGAAATAAAGAATTGTGACCGGAAGTTCATTCGCTGGTCTCGATCTATTCCTTAGTTATTCCCAGTGGCGGTGGCACATGAATGGGATATTTTGTACGATCAAATTTGTCAACATATTGTTGTTTATACAAACTTCAATACAAATACACATATATATATTAGTTAAGTCGGTCTACATATTATATATATTGTTCAGTCGTTTTTTTTATTATTATTATTATTTTATTATTATTATTATTATTATTATTATTATTATTATTATTATTTACAATATATATGTACATAATATATAATAAATCAAATTGTAATATGGTTCGGGTATGGGTCAGTTTCTAAGTCAGTTTTCACTTTAGTTGAATACAGTTGTGATTGCTAGTCAAGTGATGTTTAATTATATGTTACCAATTTAATCAACTAATATTAAGATAGAATTTTAGCATATTATAAACGTTAGGTATGATCAGATTATATGTTTCGGTTTACTTATAATAATCAAGTCAAAATTTATAAATTTAATTAATTAAATTCTCAAAATAATTCGGATTTTCGGTACTTAATTTATCGTTATTGTTTATATATTTTATTTTAAACTTTTATAACAGTTAAATTTTTCGCGGTTTCACTCTGCAAGAACTTCAAATCATTCTCTTGAAGCTCATCCTCTTCATCATAAATGATCCGCTTGCCCCGAAATGACCTAGACAAAAAGGGAAATCCCAATGAATTGGGTCTTTCGATACAATCAAATAGAAAGCCCCAAGGGCAAATATGAAAATATGAGGTTCTGTTCGTAAAAATTGTGAAAAATGTCTTTTCAATTGTAGGGGCGCGTTAGCGCTAATATAATATAAAGCAAAGTGCTTATTCAGCTGGATCCAAAACAAATAGGAGATATATCCATACGTCAACGTAAGAACTCAATGGATTCCCTTCTTGTCTGATTTGAGGGAGAAGGTCCTGTTAAATTCTTAATAACTAGAATATTTTTTATAAGTTAATTGAAGAAGTTCGGTAAAACATATCTAATCATGCTAAATAGATTAGACATGACACAATTAACAATTTAACACAGGTGCTAACATGAATACAATCTTTTAATTAAACATGCCAACCACTTAAAACACAAACCTAATAATAAATAGAGAGTATGCTTTGTTTAACATGATTAAACCGCCAAATCTGACATCAAATAAAAGTCATAAGAATAATTATTATTATAAAAAAACAAATCTGCACACTTTACAAAACCTAAACCAATCATATCTAGTATCATACACACTTGATTCTATTTAATTAAAGCTATTATTCTCTAGTGGTCCTCAGTTTTTAGACGAACATGAACAAAACCACGATTATTGCCCTTGTAAGTATCGTTGCATTCTTCATTAAATAAAGGTTTGTTAATCTTTCAAGTTCATTCGCAACCAGGTGACTTGCAATCATCTTTTGTTTCTTATTTTAATTAAAAATCGCGTCGCTTAAATTTATTTTAGTCCCTGTCCATATGTTGCTGATATTTATAGAACCGACTGCATCGCAAAACATAGGCATAAGAAGTCTAGAGGTGCCAATTGAGAATTGGGCCAGACCAAAAATTAAAATTTGTGAAAACGGGTTGTTCAAACCAGTTTAGAATTGATTTGGACCCAAAAAGGACTCCAATTTTTGGGCAACCGATTGAAGCCCAATTCCTCGCCTAAAGAATCTGGTTTTGGACTGAAGTGGGCTAAACCAACTGGACGAAAACATCTTTTCTTGCATTATGGACCTTGAAACAGGCTGTACATAAAGATAAAATGGTCCCCGTCTGATCCGGCCCAGCTTAAATGGTTTGGACGGTTGGACCTATTTTGCAGAGTCCTGCGCTAGTGTAGTTGTGTTTAAAAAGTTTGCAACTCACTGAAAAAAAAAACTCGTCTTATTGATCGGCTCGATTTGTATATCTATGTATGTACAATATATCAGGGGCGAAGTTTCTTTAGGACTCATAAATTTTCATCCCCCCCAAAGACTCAAGCTCCCCCACTGCTATATATATATATATATATATACTATATATATACTATATTGCGCGCGCACACACACACATAGATATGCAATTAAATGGGAGCCAATAAGTTTTAAATAACTAAAATAATCATTTATAATAACATGATTTACAGAGTATAAAAATATTTTTTTTAAATAGAGGAAAGTTACTTTTACGACATTTAAACTCAACTAATATTAGTTCTTAATTTCAAATCCTTTCAAATGTGTCTGTGTGTGTAAAGAAAGAAAAAAAAGTAAAGTGACTCTTTGCATGAGATTTTTTACTATCTGAGCTCAAATTTGAATATTTGGCTTGAAAAAAAGATTCTTGAGCTTGAGCCGGCCCTAACTCGACATGGCTCGGCTCGGCTAGATTGCAGTCTTACTCTAGTAGGACAAACTGTGAATCTGTGATTTTTAAATAGATTGGTTACCATGGAGATGGGCTGAAAATCATTCACATGTATCAAAATGTATAAAGCAATGCTTATAAATAACATATGTACAAGGCCTAACAATTTTAACCCATTTTGGAGATTGACTTGGGTTATATGTTGTCTATAGCATGTTAAATGGATTAACTTTAAAAAATGATTAGTATATACAGGTCGAAAGTTATACCAAACGTATTCAAAATAACATTAATCGTTTCCAAATAGCATACCAACAAGAATTAGAGGTGATAATTTTGAACCATCTATACTCTATATACTCTATAATAAAAGAGTAACAAATTTGCCACTTGTTACATTCTTACACTACTAATGTCACATGTCACCTTCTTACACTACTATTGCCACATATCTACACATTATCATTTCACTTAATTATCTCTTTTATTAAATAACTAGATTATTACCCCGTGTATTACACGGATTTAAAATAAAATATAAACCAGTTAATAACAAAAATTTAGAAATTATAAAATGATATTTTAATATAAAATGATTAACCGTATTATAAGTATTTTAAGTAATAAAATAATAATTAAAATTTTTAGTAGCAATGGTACCCAAGTTTCTTGATTTGTAACAATTGAAATTTTTAAAGTAACTAATATCAAAAATTTTAATTGTTTTTTTTTTGTCAAAAACTATTTGTTGCAAAATTAAGATGGTAATGTATAATATTTGTTGGAAATATCAATAAATATAAGTGATCAAAAATATAATTTTTTCCGCAAAATAAGAAGATAAGGTACAATTTTTTTAATTACGTCATAATATGAAAATATCATTGAACATAAAGGGTCAAAAGTGTAGTTTTCACTATCATTTTTATAACTTTAGGTTTTTAAAGTACTTATTTTTAGGCATTTCTTGTTAAAAACGTCGTTTGTTTACAAAGATGTTGTCCTTAGAAATCTCTATTCTATAATTTATTTCATTCTTTTAAAAAAAATGTTTTTGAGAAAACTTGTCTTTTAGAAAAAGAAAATTCTAAAAATAACGATTTAAAATTTTTATGCCATTCAAAAAATTTGATTTTTATAAAGTTTTTTTCAAGTATGTTCTTTAATGAAAAAATTTTGATTTTTATATTAGTTAAAAACTATTTTAATATTAAAAAAGTATATAATATCATTAGGATTATAATTAGTTAATTGGATAGATAATTATGAAATTATTTAATATGAAAGAGAATTAAATGAGATCATAAAAATGTGACATGTGGCTTTATTAGTTTAAAAATGTGACATGTGGCAGAAATATTTTTGTTTATTATAATAGTAAAATTATATTCTCTCTCTTATTAAATAATTATATTATCTCTCTTATTAAATAAATTATTTCACTTATTAAATAATTATAATACTAATAACTAATATATTATTTATCATTTTATTACAAAGCAAACTTAAAAAAAAATTATAAAACATGAAATTTTCTAAAATAAAAATTTTTAAAGTAAGAAATATTTTATTTTCAAAAAAACAAAATTTATGTAAAAACCAAGTTATCTTAAAAAATGATTTTAAAAAAAATAAAATATATTATAAAAAGAGTTTTAATTAATGAGATTTTTATCATCCAATGACTTTTTTTTAATTTAATATTTTATATAAATCCGTATAATACACGGGTTTATAACCCAGTATACTTATAAACAAGCCAATTAGAGCAACAAAGAAGCAATTCACCTCTAGAAATAAAGTATAAAATCATAATTATTTATATACATTAGATTCATTTTAGTTGATTTTTGTTTTGCAAATTTCTTTTGGCTCTGGTCTAGTAGACTGGTACTACTGGTGAGCATACGTGTTGATCTACATTAATTGTTTTCATTAGTTGTTGCTAATGAATAGTTACTAGGATCATAAACAGAAAACAATAGGTTTAGATTATAGTAAATTGTATTTTTGGTCCTTTATGTTTACACAAAATTTTAGAGATAGTCCTTTATGTTTTAAAATGTCAAAATCAGTCCTTTAAGTTTTCAAATGTTGCAAACTCGGTCATTTCTCCGTTAACGTCGTTAAGTGCTAACAGAATAGGGGCATAAATGTCAAAAAAAATCATATAAGTAATTAGGAAAATTTCACTTTTGGTCTTTTATGTTTACATAAAATTTCAGATATGACCTTTTATTCTATGAGTACCTAACAGCGTTAACAGGGAAAGGACCGAGTTTGCAACATTTGAAAACTTAAATGACTGATTTTGACATTTTGAAACATAAAGGACTATCTCTAAAATTTTGTGTAAATATAAAGGACTAAAAGTGCAATTTACTCTTTAGATTATGACTCGATATACGAAACTCATTATGTAACACCCCGACCGATGGCGGAAACATCGGGGCGGCACGAAGTGTAGATTGTTCATAGCACAAGGATTATAGTTGTGCATAATTCAAACATCACATTCAATTCCTCATTAAATTATTCAATACATTTCTTAAATGCTTAAACCCTAGCTATTACATCAATTTAATTCAAAACGTAAAATCTAATCCAAGCTCAATAATCTGACATCCTTACCTGAAACATGTTTAAAATCAAGTGTCAACTACGAATAGTTGGTGAGTTTCATAGGTTTAGTCATATAACAAAATAGTTTAATAATAAATAAGTTAAAACATGTGAATACAAAGCAAAATGCACATAGATTGTAAATAAACAAACAATTGATCAGATAGTTAAGTTTGACCAATAGGGAACAATCACCACGAGTTTTCCCTCACAGGGAAAACCCATCCTGGGTGGGCGGTCAATCCAATGGATTCATTATTGCTACCAATAGATAAGTTGTGATCAATGCAATGCTTAAATAGATAAGTTCAATAGACAAATTCAAAAGATAAGTTCAAACAACCAAGGCCATTTAAGCTAAGTTCACATGGTTTAAAGATAAGTTAAGTTCAAATAACATGTTTCACCCCAAAAGTTCAAAAACAAGTAAAAGAGGGGCCATGAAGACTCACCTTAGTGTTTTTTGGTAGTCTTGATAAATGTCAAGTAGAGTTCAACAATATCCAACACAATTTCAATGTTCACCTAAATAGTCCAATAGGCATATGTTTAACAAAACTATGTCATTCTATGGATCTAACTAAGTTTTAAAATGGATCAACGGGTTCGATTTGTTTTAAATAAACACAATTAAATTTGTTATGATTTAAATGAAAATAGTAAAATGTTTAAATTACAAATGTTGACTTAAAGTATTTATTTATAAATTTAAATATTGATTTATAAAAATTATTTTGATAATTCTTGTTTAAACATATTTAAGTATTATCTTTATAGCATTTATTATAAATAAATAGAATAAATATATGAGTATGAGTAAATAAAGAATTAAGTAACTAAATAAATGGTACAAAGAGTTGTAAATAAATAAATTTATGAAACTTATTTATTTAATTATGTAACTTTATAAAACTTTGTTAAGTTATTTTATCATTACTATTATATGTAAATGATTAAGTAAGAACATATAAATAAATAAATACATAAATAAATAAGAGAGATAAGGAGTTATAAGTTTATAAACTTATTTATTTATGTAAATAATTAAAAATAGATAAATAAGTAAAATTGATAATAAAAGTTATAATTAAAATTTAAGTATATAACATTTTTTTATTACAGATTAATATTATATTTATAAAAATATTTTCTGTGTAATTAAAATTTTTAAAATAAGGTTTTATAACAAAAAATGAGCAAAAACCGGTTTTAACCCGGTTTGAGAGGTTCAAACCCGCGACCTATCCGTTGATACACAAGCATGGTAACCAGTTGGACTAGGCTCTAAGCCGCGATAACATACCGGTTTTAATTTTCTTAAAACCATCCAGGTTCGAAATCCCAAATCAGTTTGTAAGAATAAGAAGAAATGAGCCCTAGTTTCTTTTACTTCTAAATTCTTTCGCATTGTTTCCCGATCGAGAACCCAATGATGGGGTTTTTGTTTGTAATCGAAAAACGAATAGAATGGTGTAATAAACACCTACCTTGGATTGCTAGTGACTGGGTTTCAGTCGATGAACAGGAGGCGCACGTAACCGAGGGTTCTTGACTTCCAATCGCGATGAATCAGGCTTGTGACTTCGTTCTTGTTATACAGAAAGTTTCGTGAAGGGTGAAAGATTATGTGTGCGAGATTAATTTGATTTTTAAACAGGTTTTGGATAGTCTTTAATTCCACGCGATTTAGATCCGATTTTAGTAAGAATTTTGAATTGATACGTGATTAATAGGTGTAATAGTTAATCGGAATTGATTGATGCGTTCGTATAACTTCCTAATTTGATCAAATCGAGCTGTGATGAGCTGTATGCGCGTGAATTGGTGTTCGGGTCAAGAATGGGTCGAATATGAGGGTGGGTCGGCTGGGAAGAGCAAAACGGGTAAGGAAGGGGGGAACTATGGGAGTTTGTCACCTTTAGTCCTCCCTGATTTCTTTTAGATAAAACTTTCGGTTTTGACACTTTTAACCCCTAAATTTTCTAAAACAATGCTTTAAATTGTTATTAAAAGGTTTTGTAACTAATATAACTAATTTAGTTATATTATATATATATATATATATATATTTATATAGTTTAAACAAAGTTATTTATAATATTTGTTTAAAGTCTATAGTTAAAGTATAAAAAAATAAAAAAATAAAATAAAAAGGTTTTATTTATTAAATAAAAAAAATTGTTTTTGTGATAAAATTTTATTATTATTAATTTATTTATAAATTTTTATAAAATTTATCATTATAAACAATAGTTTAAAATATAGAAAGGGAGTTTTGATTTTATTTCTTCGACTTGTATATTTATATATAATTGTATATTAAATTATGTTTAAAGTAGCTTTGCTACTATAAATGTATATTAAAGATGTTCTAATTTGTTTACTCATGTACAAATGTATATAGATATATTTATGTAACTGTACTAACAACTCGTAAATGACATGACGTCATAATTTATTTAATAATTAAAAATGTTTATTACAAATTTTTAGAAATGTTACACATTAGCTCAAAGAGAAAACCAGTTACAATATATGAACCATGACTATACAAGACTAGAATACTTAAGGTATAAATCTCCAAATTCTAATCTAATTGCTACTCCTATAAACTCTATAAATTATATAACATAACAAATAGGTAATGAGGTAATTAGAACTCCTAATTAACAAGTATATATTGATTAAAAACCAACTTGTTGTAACCTTCTCAAACACAACTGACTTGTGGGTTATGTTAGGGAAATATATTCTCTCCAATAGGTGCATAGTTCCTGCTGCAGTTGGTTAGTTTTATAGGGTCGAACCCCTCTTAACCAGTATAAACCTTACGGGTTGTTTGTTAGACCTTAATGATTATTGGTTATGGGACTACCTTAAGTTTGAATCTATCTATTATAATAAATCAAAGTTTTTAAGGACACATTGCATGATTTCTAGAGCACCTTAATCAAGATTTCTCGTCTCTCTCTCCTATTAAATACACATTAAATAATAATATTAAACATTAAATACTTTTATACATTTTTAAACTAAGAAACAATTTTTTAATACATTAAAACTATATTAATATTAAAAAAACACATTTTTAAAATCCAAATTATTATAAAATATACAAATTTTAAAAATAGTATTTTATAACAAAATGTTTAAAGAAACAAACATTGAAAAAAACTAGCGTGTAAAGAAATAATATAAATATTTTATTACTTCATTATTATATTATACAAAATTTTAGTCATATTTTATATTAAAAGATCATCTGATATTGTCTAAATTTTCATATGATTATTTATTTTAGTTTTTTCATTCAACCCGTGTAATACACGGGGGGTGCTAACCTAGTAATTAATATGTTAACTCTTAATAATACCTTCTAATCATTCATATTTAAGATTATATTTTAATTATTAAAAGACTATGAAACATTAATAGATTAAAAGGATATCAAATAATCTCTTAGTTAGCTGAACTGAGGGTAATTTAAGAACCACATAATAAATAGATTTTTTTACTCGATTCAGGTGATTTTGGGTCAAATCATGTTAAAAAAAGACAATTAAAGTAAACTTCACATGCAAAAACATAATGAGAATACAATAATCTTAAAATGTTCTATACGAGCTTTCATTTTTATATCCAAGATGTCATGTAAAAAGATTTTCCTAACTACCTTCTTATTCACAAAACAAATCAAACAATCGCTTAAATTTTTATTATCAATATAATTATGTAAATTTAAAAGGACGGTTTCAATATGTTAAGGGAGTATGTCAATATTGTAACATATACTGATATACATACTACTTTTATTTATTTATTTATTTATATGTTATACTTGAAAAAAGAAGAAGAAGGTACGTTAATAGTTAATACATATGCTATAAAATTAAATTTTTATCATCGATCTCTACGAACAAACAACTAACGTAATTAATTACAGAATTTCCACGGTGGATCTGTTCAAACACGTACTATTAAAACTTGTTCTTGTAGTGGCAGCTCTGATCAACAATCTTTCTATTTAAGATATCGATTTTCAGATTACACGTGGAAGTAGAGCTGACGTGGATATTAAACATATTCAGTATACGAATTTTACCGGAAATTCTAGTATACGTCGACAACGGGAAGTTACCACTGATCACGTCACCATACACGTCAATATCCGACAACAATCGATCGGCGAACACCGTGACCGTCAGATTCATGCGTTTGGTTTCCCCGGAGCCAATCTTCCCGGCGGGAATCGGAATATTTCCAACATCACGACGCTTGTACCGGATAACGGCGAAGCTGTTCCGGTACGTGATTCCGATTCTGTTAGGGTTTTTAACGGAAATCATGATGTCGAGTGAGATGTTTATGGAGATTTTAAGCGGGAGGAGGTTGACGGTGGCGTTAACGTCTTTGATGGCTACGGAGTTGACGGTGGTGATGGGTTTTTTGGATTTGAAGACAGTGAGAGCTAGAATTAGAATGATCAGAGCGACGGCGAGTACACTGAGTGTTACTGATAAACATATGCATCTCCGCCGTTTGGAGTTCCGGGAGGGTCTGTCATCGCCGGCCGGTGTGGCGGTGACGGTTTCTTCGTCGCCTTCTCCGTTTCCATGTTTTCTTTTTACGTGCATTTTGCGAAGGTTTAGAAAACACTACCTTGAACCTAGTTAGATATATATATGTATATGTATATCCTAATATTGTGTATTTTTGGATCCATGCACGTTTGGGCTTGTTCAAGGGTCAATACAAGTGGTGAGAAGCACGAACGGTACCGGTTCGTGTTCATCTGTTTGGCTTTTAGCTTTTTCACGAATTGTTCATGAACGCTAAACGTACAAACATTATTGTTCGTGTTTGTTCATTAATTAGGAATTGAACTTATTCACAAACGGTTTACGAACGCGAACGAACATATATTATTTAAATTATAAAAATCAACATTTTTAATCTCAACCACTAGAGATAATCATTTATATAAATATAAAGTTAAATATTATGATATTGAATATTTACGAATACAAATGAACGAACACGATCTCTGTTCATGTTCATTCACTACTAACAAAAGAAAATCTTATTTGTGTTCGTTCATTTATTAAACGAACGAATATAAACGAAGTTCCCGCTGAGCGATTCACAAACTATTCTTGAATGCTCGATTTATTTATAGCCGTAACTAACTACTTGTCGAGTTGTGAAAATGTAAGGTTGTAGAGATGAAAAAGAATAATTTATACATTGAGCTCATTAAGTTGCCTCACAAGTGACGCCCCAAACTCATCTACACGAGAATATGTGCATAAGGTCTTGTATATTTTTAAAGATAATAACGTATGAGAAATAAAGTATTATTCTTGTGGTCTACATCATCATTAATATTATATTATAAATTATATGTTAAAATCTCACTAACGATAGATAACTAATAATTAACAAATCTTAGAAAATGAAAAATATAAAGCGAAATTTCTGTATTTGTTGTTTATTTAATCAAAAGAATAAACTTCTCTTTTGCTTTCTGTGATTTGACAATATTAACTCTTTTGCTTCAAAACTTTCAAAATGATCATTATGATCCCCGTGGTTTGTCAGTTTAATCATTTTACTTCAAACTTTTTCAAAATATCTCCATTAGACTCCATTTTTTTCGAAACTACAGGGAGCAAAAGGGTTATAATTGTCAAACCAAAGGGAGCAAAATGATTAAACTGTCAAACCACAGGGAGCATAATGATCATTTTGAAAGTTTTGGAGCAAAATGGTTAATATTATAAAATCACATGGAGCAAAAGATAAGTTTATCCTATTCAAAAATATAAAAACATAAATTGAAACTTAACAGCTGCTAATTACCCTAAACTTTATAAAATTTGTAAATTGTAAAATGTTATAGAAAAGAAATACACATCTATATCTCTATCTCTATCTATATCTCTATCTATATCTATATATATCTATATCTATATCTATACTATATAATAAATAAGTGTTTTGGTGGGACACATGTCACCATTATAGACAACCTAAAAATTAGTTTTCTCGCTTCTCTCTCATATTAATTGTTTATAAATAATATTTTATTAGATTTTGATTTTTCTTATTTATCTTCTATTAAATAATAACAATTTTATTCAAATTAACAAATAAAATTATTACATTATAAGTCATATTATTTACTTTTTTATAGAAAGTATTTGAAAAATATGTAATATGCTATTTAAAATTAATAATTTTAAAATTTATTTATTTAACCTGTATAATACACAGGTTTTTACCTAGTAAATTAATATATTGAAGTATCAGATTACTATTGAATAGTATTCGGGTAATTTTGCTCCCAAACAATGTTTCAAAAACCAATACTTGAACTTGAAGCATTAGCTAGTAGGTTCACGGTTCAGTCGGTTACTATGGTACGACTTACAATTTGGTTTTTAAATCCTATAAATATGACTTATGTTTATGTTTAATTCATTAGCTCGATCGCAACCGAGTTGTTGACAAATTAATTAATCCGTTTGAACAGTTGTGTTTTTAAAACATAATTTTTTAAAAACTTCAAGCTACTTTGGGTAGTTTTTTTAGAGTTTGTTTCTTTGAATCAAAGTTAAATCTTTTAAAGGAACGTATAATTAAATTATAATAAGCCATAATTATTAATCCTATATTTTTAATTAAGACAACCATCATACTAATAAAATAAGGTGGGAAAATGGAGTACATCAGGGAAATTTTACAAGTAAACATCGAAAGAAACCGCTTCTCGAATGCGTACAAGGTTTCTCCAAACTGAAAACGCCATGATTGACAAAATAACATGCTATTTAATTTATTTAAATAATCATATTTAAAATACTATTTAATTTGATGCATGATAATTAAATGTAAGAAATTTATTGAACCACATATACACGTATCACAAATCAGTAATTTTAAATGAAATTAAACAAGAAATAGAATGAAAAACTTAAAACTCCAACAAAAATTTTGTGCTTAGTAAGAAAAATTGCATTAATAGACTATTTATAATAGACAAATAGCATAAAAATGTTTGATAGCATGCCGAATCTCACGTTGTTTGTTGTTCTGTTATGTCGATGAGAGAAATATGGCTATAAAAATAATTAATCTTGAATAAAAAAGCTAGATACAACTAGTTGTATACTCTTTTAGTGTCAGGGTATGTTAATGTCATATTGACATCACTATGCTAGAACGCATATGAAACAAGACAAAAACGTTTTAAATAATTGTTAAACAACTTAAACATGATAAAGTAAACGGTCATATAGATTGAAAATGTTAAAAAAATCATGAAAAGTAGTTAAATGACAAGATACGTGTAATGGTTTCTTGATTATTAATGTTAGGCAAACATAAGGTAACATGTACACAACTTGTACCGTTTCACAATGCATATGAGACGTATTCATCTGTTCAGTTTTTGACAAAAAGATAAAATTGTTTAATTAAATTTTTTTTTTTACAAACAGCAATAGTGTTATTGACCCGTTACATAAAACTAAAGGCATCCATAAAATCAATAATCCTGAAGTTATCATGCATAAGAATCAAAATCAAGCTTCCTACACAAACTCATGTTCACAATCTTCAAATTTCTGACCTCCTTTTGCTTCAATGGTGCACCCGGACATGTCTTGGTTAACCCAGTGACTTGAGCCACAGGTGGAGTCCTGAGCACATCATGGCTCGAATCAGGATCCAAGATTTTTGCAAGTATGTCCTCTGCATGTTCATAGATAATAGCTTCCAAAACAGACTCAAATACAGTCTCCGTTAACGAACCATTCCCAACATCATTTTCAAGCACACATTCATTGGATCTAAAATCAAGTTTCCTTGCAACAGAACTTCCTGGATGATTCATTTGACTCGAATCCGTCACAAGCTTGTGCGAGTCAAGGACGTCTTCCATTGGTGTTGATGGGTCATCATCATCTTCATTCAATTTCACTCGAGATGTAAAGTTAACATTTTCTTTGGTCAAATATGGAGTTATGGGAATCATGCTGTTCTTGGATTCCATGAGAGTGGTATTCTTATCTGGTTTCTTGATGGGTTCAATTGAGGTGTTTTCAATACCCTCCATTTGATCCATATTTATACTTTCTGAAAAATAAATCAGAAATTAATTCTAAATTGCTATGAAATCATGAATTAGTATCAGTTCGGGATCAAAATTAACACATCTGCATACAACAATCAGGTACAAGATCGGTATCAGTACATGATCAATACCGGCATTAATTTGCTAATAATTTTATGAATTACGATTTCCCCCAAAATGTCGCATATTAATCCCTAACCCAACAACAAGATCCAAAATACCCAAATTGAAGCGATTAAACTAACATTATTGAATCAAATAAGGTTTACTGGCATCGAACAAAACGCAAAAGAAGCAATCGATGATCGGGGCATGATTTACAGACAAATCAAGAAACGTAGAAATGACAATACCGATTGCTGAAACTTAACAAATTAAAACATAATGACATGATGTCAAAGACGAATCTGGATGCACAAAAAGAGGACTTACCGGGAAATTGATCTACCGATAAGCGGAGGCGGCCGCAGGGGAAGCGGCGGAGGTGGTTGTCCGGCGATTCAGTTGGTGGTTGGGGGATGAGATAGAAAACAATAGCCCGACCGTCCGTGCGTGCCGTTATTTGACCATTAGTCTTCCGTGATTGCTTACCAATTTGACCGTTGCGGTAATTTATTTCATGACACGACTGATGAGTTTTCAGAGCGCTCCAATATTCTCTTTTAATTACGCCATGCTGGGAGGTCACGGGTACTCTGTGGTTGAGAGTACGTTTTTGTGGATTCAATATTGAATAGGTTATTTGTTAAGTCCTAACATGCGTAAAATATAGGTTTCATGCAAGGTTAGATATTTTTTCTCACTTTTGTTGGGTTTCCTTTTATTGGGTGTAGATATGACTGGGTGGTCTGTGACCCGTCAGTGATCCATATTGTTATTAAAAAAAAATTACGGCATTATTTACTTATTAAACAATCACTTGGCTTTAGAACAATTTTTTTCCTCTTAACAATGTCAAGTACACTTTAAAGCATTATCTGAGATTTTTTCCTCTTAACGATTTTTAAATCTCATTACCTACTTATTAATATTTTATTTATAATACATGAGGTTTAGCCTAGTTTGTTTATAAAAATACATAATTACTTATTTATAAGGCAACTAGTAAAGCCACCCCAACGGTGTTCCACATGTGTATTGTGGTTTTATAGTTTAACTAAAAAAACATACGAAGTTGTGGTGGATTGACTATATAGAATTTTAACACATTTATATCCTTTGTGAACTAATATACACAACGTAACGACACGATGTATACATTTTATGTATTAATTCGAATACACATGTTTAACACATATAGAATCAATTTCAATGCTGACAACAAAAGAATTTGTTGAATTCATCAGCTATATAGGACCGGGTCACCCTTATGCACCAATATGAATTCAACTGACTAAACCATGCATATGTCGTAACGGCACGATGTATACATTCTATGTATTTATTCGAATTAATACATATTCTTAATTGTAATCATTCAAAATTAAACGTCCCTGAACACGAACATGATCTGTTTATATAAACTAATCAAACAAATTTATACGTTGTAAGCTGGTTGCTGCTCGCTAGAATGCAAGTCAATAATAACACACTTAGAAGGTGTGAATAAGTGAGTAAGTGACAAATATATATCCAAATGGCTTCTAGCCTATTCATATCCTCTTAATTTATCTTATAAGATGTCATGGTTTGAGCCTCACCTAAAGCAATTGTTGCTCGGGTGATGGGACTGATAAAAAAGAAAGCTAATACAGTATTTTAATAAAAAATTTAAATTAATATCTATATAACTAAACATGTAATTACGTAAACAATATCATAAAGTATGAAATATAAAATAAATTAATTCGTATAGTCAACCGAAAAAAATAAGTTATATTTGTAAATAAAAAAAAAGCACTTTGTTAATTGATTAATGAAATTACGGTAAATAATAAAAAAATTAAATATATGTTAAAGAAAGAAAATAATTATTATTTTGAAACCTTAAACGAATTATGGGTCAATCTGGAACTTATATTTTTATAAACTGGTTAAAACGACTTTTTTAAAAAAAAAAAATTATTAACATTTATCAAAACATAACATTATTATTAAGTCGTAATCAAGCTGTGATATAATTACATATTATGTTATGTTTTTCAAAAGATGTCCAAATCAAAACAAAGATTTTGTGATATCCATATGAATCGACGCCCGTGCTCTCACCAAGAATTAACGCTCTGTTTCCAAGTTTGTTAAATAAGAGAAATAAAAGGGAAAGAAACGAAAAGAAATAAGAAGAAATGAAAGGAAAAGAAGGGAATTCTTTCCTTCCAAATCAGAAGAAAAAGAAAAATTAAATAATTTTGCTTAGTTTTCCTTCTATTTCCCTCCTTAAATGAAACTCAGAAACACAAACATGTTTTTGTTTTCCTTCCAGTTCTCTTCTTTTCTCCGTTAAGTGAACTCGAAACACAGCGTCTGGGTTTAAACTGGGTGCTTTGAAATCATAAATCTTACCGTAGGGGTTAACGTTAACGTCTGCAAATTCGCTCCAAAACATAAACCCCTTTTCTAGGGTTTTACCTTCCGTTCATCTTCTAATCTTCTTCGTACTTAGCGACCAGCATCTGCAACAAACATATGCAATGTAGCCATGTCTACTCCATAGTTCCCGTATCTGGAAGATCGCTTCAAAAAAACCCTCAAACGTACCATTAACTTCATCTTCTTCTTCGCGAAGGTCGGATTCTTGTTAGGTATATCATAGTTTCCGTCCTTCTCTGTGTGTACATATATCTACTGGTTGTATACATTATATGGTGTTTTGAAGACAACAATCATGGTTTCCTTCTGATATAATAACGAGTGTTTCACCTAAGAATTAATGTTCATATTTAAACTACACATCGATCTTTATATTGTTGTAATTCTTTCTGTGTGATTTATTTGCATATGCGATGTTTTTTCAATTCGTTTTTAACTTTTTATATTCATTCAAAATATTACGATAACTTTGAGCCGGGACTCTTTCGGAGCAGCCTCTCTGTCCCAATTGGGATAGGGGTAAGGTTTGTATCTATCCTTCCCCCAGACCCTACTGAAAAGTGGGAATATACTGGGTAAGGTTGTGGTTGTGGATATTCATTCAAAATATCAGTCTGCATTGTTTGTTTGTTTGTTTTTTTTTCCTGTTTTTTGATTGTTTCTTGTCAAATTAACTAATGTTAAATCACATATGTTTTATCTTTATTGATTTAATTTACAAACATAATTTGTTTCAGTATATTATGTTTATGAATAAAACATTATTTGCTATAATTTTATACTTTGTTTCAGTGTGTTTGTTTATGCCTCTTGTTCTCTTTATCTACATCATGTGTGTGTGACTATGTATATTCATTCTATAAGATGCAACATATATTGATTGTCAACTTGTATTATTTGGCTTTAAAGAGTATCTTTGGAAGACTAATCTTGATTTACTGAAACATGGTTGCTTGGAGTAAAAGGCTGTGATCCAGAACTATTGGTTTTGTCGGATTAGAGTTTAGGTTAAATTGTTGAGATTGGGTTTTATATAACTAAAATGGAGCATTCAAAACCAGAGGCATCAAAGGCACTGCGACAACCTTTGTCAGTGTTTTTTCCTAATTTTGTTCCTGCTAGAGTCAGTAGCTCAAATCGCGGCCCAATAACTATATGCGGGTTTAGCACCAAAGGTCAGTGTATAATTATGTTAACAAAGCATTTTAATGTGAAAATTGAGCAGAAAACCACTAACCACTTCTATCACTAGAGTGCAAAAAATCTACTATTATATACTAATCATTTATATAACATGTGCATTTAACATTTGATTCAGAGAACTGGTTGTTGAAGTTCCAAAGTGGCAACCTCCTTCAGTATTCAGTTCAGAATCCTAAAAGTAGTTGCAGCTTTGCTCTCTGATAGACACTAAATTCGAATAGAGGATTTGATTAACTAGCCTGATTCGAGATAGGCAAATCTCCACAACTTACAAAGTTGATTAAAAAAAACAAAGACAAGACAAAAGAAAACATAAACTTAAACTAATACTGCTGCAGTAACTTCCATGATAATAACTCCCCACTACCCCATGATGCTACTTGTCGCCTCTCTTGAGGGATGGAATGGGTCAAACCCAAATCCATAGAGTACGTCCAGCTGCTCCAACGGGTCCGGATGTTTTAAATACTTCCTCCGCTTGTAGACTTTCAAAGGTGGAGTCGTATCAATACTTCCCTCCCGATAAAAAGACTTGTCCTCAAGTCGAAAGTGGGGAAATTGCGCAGCAAATAAATCATAATCCTCCCATGTAGCTTCTTCCTCCGGACGAGATTCCCATAAACCAAGAGAGAAGACTGATGACAATGACGCCAACGATGAGCCAAGACTTTAGAGGGCTGAAGAGTTAATTCCCAATCCTGATTAAGAGGCAAAGAGGGTATATCTGATGGAAGTGACACCCCACGAGCCGGCTTAAGAAGAGAAACATGAAAGACAGGATGGATCCGAGAGTCCGGTGGTAAAGCCAACTCATAAGCAACCTTGCCAATCTTCTTCACAACCAAATAGGGACCAAAGAAAATATAATCAGGTTACAAGCATTGTCATTGTGATTTTTTGTTGGTGTCTTTATTATTGAATCATATGATTTTCACCAAAGTTTTAAACATGTTTTAATGTTTATCTATGCTTATTGATCTTGCTACTCTTGCATTCTGTATAATTGTGTATATATATATATATTGAATATGTGATGATCTTTTCATTTTTTCTATATTTATTAAAAAGATTTTCTCTGTACTTTCAGTTAGTGATCTCTTAATGTTCCTGAAAATATAGAAGCTATATTCAAATATGCCACTTGTTCTTTGTATATATATGCATGTGTATGTGTATGTATAACCATTGTATATGATATAACATATATTGATCTGTCAACTTGTATTGTGTACCTTTGGTTTCTCAGACTCCCACCATAAACTTTGGAATGACGTGTTCCATGGTGCTTCAGGCTGTTTTGATGTTCTATATCTTGTAGCGTTATAGATTCTTTGTTTTATTATAACAATGAAAATATAATCAGGTTACACTTTTTTGTTCTGTTCTAGGTTATTTGCTCATTCACATTCATTAAGATTTAAGATGATTGATGGCATGTTTTAAACCTGTTGCATGTGATGAAAGATGAAGGGATGAAAAGGTTTTTACTGTAACATTTTTCCAAGAGTTAATAGAGTTTTTAGTTACAGAATCTGTTAATAAGTTGTAATGTCAAGAAGACTTGGAAGATTTTGATTCAACTACTCCAAAGTTGAAGCCGGAGAATATAATTATTTTCAGAGATGGGTTAAGCGCTTCTTAGTTTTACCAGCTGCTTTAATCAACCTGATATATCATGGTGGCCTGCAAGCTCTAAGATGATCATGGGAACCCTAGTTTATGGTGATCGTGGGTCTGAATACTCATCATTGCAAGTTTTTCAAAACCAACTCTAATTAAAGTAAAAATTTAGATTTTGAATAACGCAACCAACAATAACCAAATTTTAGTTCTTTTCTTGTTACAGGAACAATTGGTGAAAATAAATGTACCTTCCTAAGTACAAGGAATTCTTATGTCCTAGGACAGACAGAATGTATCATATATCAAACTAATAAATATAATTTAGGGGAACAGCCCGACCCACCCATAACCATGTTTTCTTGTGATCAGATTGCTTTCACTACACATCAAGCTGGTTTGAGTTTAAACATCAGTATAGACAAAATTCCATTTTTCTTGCCTATAAATTTTTTATGTATTTTATTTTTATTATTATATTTGTTTGAAAGATTGGTAATCTTTGATCAAGATTTGTGTTCTTTGATCAGTTCGTAGACGCGTAGGCTCCAGTGGTTGCATGCCAAGGGAAAGTTTTGGACCTTTTTCTAGAGAACAGGGTCAGTGGTCCGTTGCTGTGTTAGGTGGCTACCGTGTGTGGACTCCGGTTTGTGTTTTTGTTTGTGGTTGAGGTTGACTTCCAGTGGTGTAGGTGGCTAGTCTCTTCACCTGCAAGGTATTAATGGTGAAGGGCAAAGATATATTTCGGACGACGTTGGTGTTCCTGATCGTCAATGGCAGTAAAGTGACGGAAGTAGGTGGCGGTAGGTGAGTGTGACGGTGATAATGTTATGTTTCCGGCCAGAGATGGGTGGATGTGACCAAGCGAAAGTGTTTGGATTTCCGACCTGCTAGCGAGGGTTAGGTTTAGTCTAGATAGAGAGAGATGCTAGTTGAGTTTTCTGGCCTGCAAAGGTAGAGAGGGAGAACGAGTGTAGAGAGACAGAGAGAGAGAGGAGGAAGTTAGCTTACCTTTCTGATGGTGATCGTGATTGTGTGATTGGCTGGCATGGGGTGGCGACGGTGGCAGTTCCGGTTGTCTAGCCGGCCGTAGTGGTGGGTGTGTTAATTTTTATTACCGTTGCTGAGAGATCAGGGTAAATACATATTTCTAGAAACTGTATATCAAAATGCTCCTACATGACCAAAATCCTGACTTAAACCATGTGTAATGCACTTTAAGGCCAAGATAATGATATTTGGATGTTCTTTTAGCACAACATGCCACAAAATAAGGAGATGTTCTTAAACTAACATTTGTCTTTTAATGAGTCAATTTATTAACTTTAATCATTTTTTTAGGGTATGATGCATACAATATCACATTCACAATAACTGATAGTGATACTTCATTGGCATTTAGTGACGGTATAATGGGATGCAGGGATTTCATCTGTTTAATTTTAAACATGGGTATGGCTCAAAATTTTAGTTTTGAAGTCTTGAAGTTTTTTTTCTTCTTTTGTTTAAAAAAGATTGGTAACTTTGATCATTTCGTTGACATGTCAACTCTAATGATTGTATGGCAAGGGTCTAAAGCATAAGGAAATTGACTGAATTAAGGTATGTCTAAAGCACAAGGGAATTGACTGAATTATGGTAACAATTCTGTTGTTTTTAGATTTCTTTGTTGCTTTATTCTTACTCTTTGTAATCTTTTTACGATGATAATCAATAGGTTAAAAGAATGCTGAAGAGCCTCTGTGTCAAGTCCTCCCCCTCTAAGCGAGAACATGCGGAGGACAGTAGGTCATATCACTTCATGGTTTTTAATGTTCTCATTTTGTAAATGACTTCAAACATCTGAATTTAATCGGATTTGAGGATTTCCAGGAAAAATAAGATGGTGGAAGATCAAGTGTGCCAGTGGAGTCAACCATTTACAATCACTATGCCAAGCATCACTGTATAGAAGTTAACCAATCTCATGATTACTGATGCCTAGACATCACGAAACCAAAGAAACCTGTTTACCTCTCACCTGAGGTAATTTATTAACTTAATAATAAAACACATCTTAAAATTACATTCTTATTCAGTTTTACTTTTTTCTTATGTTGTTTATTGTTGTGTTGTTATTTATACGTTATACCAAGGCGTTACTAAATTTACATAGAGCATCTGTTGAAATATCCAAAAAAAAAGGTAAAAAATCATATAAGGCCATTGGTTCAAAAGTGGTCAAATGGGCCTGGGGGTTTTGTTGATGTGGGCCTGTACTGCGAAGATTGAATAGGCCACGTAAGGGTGGAGGAACCAGGTGGGCTGCTGAGAACTGGGCCAGGAAGGTAACCAACCAGGTGCTATTGGGTAAAGACATGGTGGCAAGGCCCAAAAAGGAGGCCAAAACTGTTAACTGGGCTGCTGTGCATGATGTTGTTTTCTTGGGCCTGCCAGGTACATTATGGGGCTGGTTCTTCTTCTTGTTGGTTTGTTATTTAGGCAATGACAATTAGAGTGCTAGTACAAGTCAGCCTCTAAACTTGCTGCTGCCATGGCTGTGGCAGGGAAGAGCGTCTCCAAAGCACACTGCTTTTGATGTTTTAGTTCAAGCATGTTGCAAGCCGTCTCACACATGGGGAGAGTTTGGTTTGAGGTGCGAAGCAATGGTCATATTTGAATGGCAATCCATGCACCAGTTGGAGAAGATATCAGTCTCTAAAACATGAACTAATAAGTTATCACATAACATGGCATAGATCAGTTGTAGCACAATTGCATTGAATTTGACCCGTGACCCGTACTTCATATTTGGCTTCGGTTTTAGCTGGTGATGGATAGGACTTCATAGCCCCTTGCATGTAGTTAGAACAGCTTGACCCATAAAGAATAAGAAACCTTCGTGCCATCAAGAATCCAGACCTTATGTTGAATGTTTGTCACCGTATACACTAGGTGTTGGGACCTTGCAGCAGGGTTGGATGATACTGCACACAATGTTCATGTATATATCAGGAAAAAGTTATACAATAAATGGAAATCAATGTACAGTTAATATACAACTTTTATACAGCTAATAAGTCTATGTACTTAAACTGACTTTCATCTTATAATGTATTGATTCAAAAACTTTAATCATTCTTTGTTAGGTATGATGTACAGAGGATGTCCTCTACTTTGACAGTGTTACAATAACCAACAATGTTAGTTCATACTTCATAGAGATCATCCAATTGCTGATGTCACAAGGAGCGAGTCTAGGATTGCAAACTAGAGGGCAAATATGATAACGGAGGAGTGCATTGAGGTATGATTATGTTGCTCTCAAATACTTTGAGTTCAAAACCAAATGTTTGATTTTGATTTTAACTTTCGTAAAACTTCAATTCATGTTGATAACGAAAATACAATTTTTATCACAAAAAATCCAGTCCAACATTAAAAACAACAAATAAAATAAGTTATCACTTTTTGTGGGATAATGTTAAAAAAGGTTAAGTGAACAGACATATTAACAATTGATTTTAGGGGATGTCTGAATGTGTCTGAATCTCTGAATGGTTGAGATTTGAACGGTTTGTTTCGCGAAAAAAAACATTTGAATGTAACCAAATCGTCGACCGACGGCTCTACCGGCGCTAGTCCGCCGCTCCCGCCCGCCGGTTGTCCGTCGATGGTTAAGATGGCGCTCCCGACGGCTCTACAACACCGCATCGACGACCGACCCATCGACGAGCCCCGCTCGACGAACGCCACACCGATGGTTTAGATGACCGGGGGCTTTAGGGTTTGGGTCTTAATGAGGGCGTCGGCGAAGCGACAGGTGGGGGCCGGGTGGCTCTAGGGTGTTGAAAAAAAAAGATTTTTTTTTATTTTTTATTTTCATCTAAATGTGCAACCAAACTGTCTTAACCGATTCAGTACTTAATGATTCAGATCCTCTTAACCATTTAGACAACTTAATAATTCAGCAGTCAATGTTTCGGACCCAATCAAACGGCCTCAATCAAACGGCCCCTGTGTAGGTAAATAAGTTGTGGTTTGCTAAATTTATTTTTGATAATAGCAAAATATTCCAAAAATATGAGCACTTGAACAGTCTTCAAAAATTCAAAAAATATTATATATATATTTTTTATATAAATTGGTAAATTTCAAGTTTCTTATCATTACTTGATAGTGAAACTAGGCAATGTCTCATTATTTGAGAACAAACACATCAGTATTCAGGTGTTGATAGGAAGTTATTACAGATGAACAAATTATTATAGCAGGTTTTTAACTGTTAAGTGTTATGTTTATCTTTTTTTGGAGGAACATGATGTCATTGTAATGAAATATACTATAAAATCACATTTTCCTTGTCTTTCTATTAAATATTATACTATATTAAAAAAAATAAAAAAATGACGTCTTTCTATTAAATATTATACTATATTAAAAAAAATAAAAAAATGACGTGAACCAGGTGTAGAGAAAGCAATTTCATTGCATTTTTTCAGGACGCTTTTATATATTTTTATATTTTCGAGTGTTTGGTAACTTAGTTCTATGAAAATGTATAATCTTTGTAATCCCAATTGTTATTTTATTTACCCAATTAAAAATGTCAATATAAATATGACAGTTCAAAAATGTTGGTGGAAAGTTATTAGTTAAAAAATCGTTACATGTAAAATTGTCTATTAAAAATGCTATGCGTAAAATTGCCTAGCTCGCCTAGTTCAAACACATAATTTTTGTTGTGAAAAATTTTAAATCAGTCCTGTAATTTTTTAAATTAAATATTTTTTATAAAAAAAACTTAAAATATATATACACTCATGCTAAAAACATAAAAATACAACGGTAGTATAAAAAGCAAAATCTAGTAAAAAAAAGAGAAAAAAACATGTAAAAAAACAAATCTAGTACAAAAAAGACAAAAATTCAGTAAAAAAGACAAAAATCTTGTACAATAAATATGTAACAAAAAAGAATGTAATATAGAAAGTAAAAAATAATACAAAAAATAAGTTGATATACCTTATATTATTTTTCATGTCTTTTCTTTATTGGGACACTTGTTAAAATTATAATGGTTAAATGGTTATTGCTTTTCATAGGTAAAAATATCTTTATCATATACAACTAGACGAAAAATATAAGAAAGATTCGTATATTCAAATCATACGTGACCAATGATCTTATGATGGAATTAAATATTATGTAAAAACAATAATTATAGCTTATTGTCTAATAAATAAAGAAAAAGGCCTGGTTGGAAGGTTACATTGATTTGGAGATATTTGTTCTATCCGTGATTAATTCAAATTTAATTAAAGGTTGTTAGAAGCCATCCAAAAAATTAAATGTTAAGAATTATTATAAATATATTATCTACCGGTTTTTCATAGATGGATGATTAAGGAAATACAACATTATTTTAGTGTTATTTGAAGATAGTATTTTATATATATTCAAGGACATAATAAAAACTTATATACTTTTCAATAATAAAAATTAAAAGATATTATTAATAGAATTCTAGTAAATCTAAAAACGATATGTTAGACTAAGGTGTCGGTTTTTAAACATTTGTTTAGTAAGTGAGCTTCTTGACATTAAATATTTAATCTAATAAAATGTAAACATATGAATAATTTGAATAGTTTAACACGACTATTGATATAACTACCTATACATAATCAATAATTAATTATACAATTCTGCATGATAAAATAAAAGGTGCCAAAAGTTTGATGCATGTTTAGTTATTTACACAACTAAAAGTACGTAGTTTTGATCAGTGTATCATAAACATGTTGTCTCTACTTGTTAAACTTTTTAACATAATAAATTAAATACGTGATTAACGAGTTGAACCAGTTATACATGTATTTAGTCATGTTATTAACATGTCAATTCGTTTATGAGTCAAACTCATTTACATAAACACGTACATGTTTAACTTTTAAGTAATGAGTCCGGTTATAAATGATTCAATGACATAAAGAATGACGGATAGAGCTTAATGATTTATGTGATCTCAGGTTTCAATTCTAGCTCTGGATAGTTTACAACAGTGATGCGTTTCCTCCTAAATTAGTAAGATACAAGTTTATGCGACTGATGTATGAGCTTCACTTCAAGAACGTGTCATCTAATCTGCTATTATTAGTAAAAAATAGTTATTACACAATAGTAAGACTGTCTAGTTTGTAATACTAAAATAAATTATTAATTTAGAAAGAAGTATATTTTAGTAAAATAAAGCCACTACTTTCAACACACATATAAAGTTAGAATTGGAGTCATTGGACTCAACAAAAATGAAACACTTGCAAAATCAAGAAACCTTTTCCTTCTCTACTTCCTCAAAAACCGGCATCTTCTCCGGTGCTGAAGATGGTGATGTCGATGGTCACAATCATAACAAAGGTCGTTTTTCCGGCCACCACCGAAACGACTATTTTGAAATATCGTTGCCACCACCATCATCACCATCCACCACCAAAACCGATCATAGCTACTCAAAGGAAGATGAACTAGAGTTTTGCTTCTCTTTTAATTCTTCATCAACGCTTGTTGACTTTCCAACGAACCCCATCCCCGCTAGCTCGAACCACCCGTTCCATCACGACAGGCCGCCTACGCCCACATCTGTAGCCTCTCAATTGGTCAATGTTGATAAAAAGCATAACCATAGCAACAAAATCAATAAACCAGTTCATTACAAGCGTATGTTTCAAAGCAGGAGTAGCCCACGATGTCATCAAGGCTTGGTCTCACCGTATATTTTTCTTCCTTCTCGGTTTGGGACGTTCGATGAAACGCAACGGGGACTCATATATAAAGAGTCGGTAAATTTATCGTTAACACGATTATGTTTTGTTTTCATAAATAATATATGTTTTACAAAATATTTTCAAGTAATTAATAAAATATTTGCCCTTTTTTTAATCTAATTTGATTAGGACAAGTACATGTTTATATATGTTATTGTCGTTTTATTTTGTTTTCTCGTACCGACGAGACATATTCCATTTATAGATTGATTATTTAATGTGGATTTCGTTAATTAAAATATTATTTATCTATTATTATAATAAGTTTTCATGCATGTTCTTATTAATGTGTGAATATTCGATAATAGGTAAAAAAAACATGTGTAATCATGTTAAATAAATAATTTTAAAAATATTTATTTTATATGCATATCATATATGCTTCAAATATAGTCTTAATTTATAAAATTTAAAAACAATATGTCTTATATTGTAATCATATTATTTATCAAATTAAATAAAATAAAGCTGACACTTATCCTTTGAAACATTTATTTATTAGATAGTATAGATAATAAATTTTCACTTTATTATCATATTATTTAAGTGACACGTTTTAATCGGAAGGATAGAGATCGTAAATCAAATAAGTGTTTATTGTATTAATCGTAAACTTAAAAGTTAACATAGAAATGAGTTTTTATATATTTCCCCAAATCATGCTATAAGAGCATTGCACATTATGCATTAAAAATTTGTATCTTAGGAAAATATGTAATTTTTCAAGTTAGGAAGAGAAATGTATAATTCTCCCAAATAAAGAAGTTAAATATACAACTATACATATAGCAATGACTTGAGATCACTCTTCATACACGATAAAGATCCAATTAAATTTGGTATAGTAAGGTCTTTTAAAAATATTTAATTGCTACATGTATTAGTAATATTTTTTTCTAAACATCAATTTTTACTCGTAATATCATATGATCCAATTAAGTATTTGATTGGTACATGTATTAGTAATATTTTTTTCTAACATCAATTTTTACTCGTAATATAATATGATTTTATTTTTGTATCATTTAAGCGCACGTCACTTTTATAGAAAACAATAAGATGATTTATATAATTACTTAATGGATTTTGTTTTTTCTTTATTTATTCTGAAAGGAGTTCAACTAGGTTGGGTGGCATAAGGAAACTCATGGTTAAACTAAGTTCAATCAAAAGCATGCTACGGTCATCATCGTTAAATGCTTCCCGTAGGCTACAGCCAGCGAAAGTCAAAATCAAAGTCAACAAGAAGTCAACTTCTGTTGACCACAAGCAAACAGATTGTGGTCATATGATCTGGAAAAGCAGCGATAATAACGACATTCTTGCAAATACTCATAGTCAAAGGAGAAATCACAGAGAAAGGTCATCGAGAATTATGAATTTTAATGGTTTTATTAAAATGCTTGGTTTAATCATGAGGAACGTTAAAACAACTCGAATACCAAAACAAACAGACAGTAAAAGTTGCCCCGTCTCGATAAAATCCTCACCAATGCATGATCCTAATACGGGGAATGATTGTGATGAAAGAAGGAACTCGTTTTACTTGAGAGATCATTCCATTCAAGCCGCGATTGCACATTGCAAGAAGTCATTTGGAAGATAATATATATAAGGTTTTATTATTTTATATTTTGTGTTTCATTGATTGTGATAATGATAGAATAAATATATATATTTAATGTTCAAACTTTCTTATTCGATATTACATAAGTTTGTTATAAAAAGTAAGAGAAAATATGATGCATAAATCCAAACTTTTCAATGTATTAGATTTTGAAATTTAGCTTTTGTTAACCAATTTTTCTATATCTTAAGAGTTTAGAATTGGACAACTAACTTGCTTGGGTAGAGGTAATACAACCATGGGAGAGAAGTTATAGAGAGAAATAGAGAATTAGCGCATTTGATTAGTGAGTGGGCTGTGGGCTTGTGGCGTACGGGCTTGGACCTTGGAGCATATGAATGGCAAACATATCATACTTATTGGGCCTCTTTGACCCGTGTCACAAACTCCGGACTAGATGTGGGCAAAAAAAGGGACCCAGTCCCTGGAACCGGACCCGGAAACTCGATCCGGAACCGGACCCGGTCATACCCGAACCAATGGGTACAAACAGGTCTGCTTTTTTAGACAGATTAAAACCGAAACCGGAACCGGGAAAACCGGAACTGGTTCCACCTGTACCTGGAAAAAACCTGAACCGGAACATGCCAAAACCCGAACCGGAACCGGTCGAAACCCGTAAATGGAACCAGAACCGGGCATTGACTTTGTTGACCGGAAACGGTTCCAAAAAAACCCGATTTGTGCACCTGGACTATACGGTGTTTGAGCGTTTGGACTTCGGCATTGCGATTCACATAAAGTTTATAAATTCATTTATTTACTTTTTAATATGGGAAATAATTTGTTTTGTATATAAACATGGTTCACAATTCACAAATACATAATATTAACAAGTAACATCTATATCTATATCTATCTATATCTATACTATATAATAAAAAAATAACAAACTTGACACATGTCACTCCCATATTTATTTGTTATTAATTTTTGACACTTATTAAAAATAATAAATATTTAAAAATTATAAATTTTATTTTAAAATAAGATATAATTGAAACTTAATCATGATTATTAAGTTATAATAAATTATTAAAATAAAAAGATTTATATTTTTCACATTTAATTATATAATTTAATTATTTAAAATCATCTTAATAATTTCAATAACGATTGATATGATATCCAACATATAAAATTTTCATAAAACTACTAGTTTGCAACATATTAAATTTATTCATTTAATGTAAAGCCATTTTTATGTATTTGTTAGTCGTTGAAAAAAAAATAATTACGAAAATAATATCTTATCTTCTTGTACTATAACAGAAGGTCGAATACAAATTATGTTAGTTATTAAACTTTTTATTGTTGTTTTACTACTTAAAATATTTATTAATACATAGCATAATCATTTAATATCAATATATTATTTTATAATCTCTAAATTATCAGTTTTAACTATTTAATATTTAATATTTATTCCGTTTAATATACGGGGTAATAACATAGTGTTGTAATAAAGTTGTAGTTATGTCTAACCATGATTCAAACATACTTAAAATCATGTAATTCAAACAAAAACAATGTAACCCGTATTTCTAATTAGGATAGTGTTTTGGCATGTTATAACTTGTATTATCATATCGTCAGTTTTTCGCTAATTATATCGGGGTTGTTAAATGTAATTTTAAGTATAAACAATAAATAAAATCTACATCAGCACATGATTAGATTTATGCAATACAACAAAATGAGCGTGATGTAACTTTTTTATTCAAAGAAATGTTGCATTATCTATTTGCAAATGCAAATTTTATAAAAAAGTGGCATTTTGTAATAAAAACGTTGCATTAGCCTAATACAACGCATTTGCAACCTTTTTTGACAAAAAAATATTGTAGTAGGCTTGTTTTTGTATTGATAGGCATTTAAAATGCTCATCTTATTGATGTATGATTCTAAAATAATTTATTTGTTTTAAAATCAATTAAATTACATGTAATTTTTGAAAAAGACAACGTACGCAATATAATATAATTAATATCAAATTTACGCCTTAAATTTTCAGAATATTTAATTAATCGGCGACAAATACTTTAAAGACTGATGAATTTTTGAAAAATATAACGAACGCATTATATAATAATTAATATCAACTTTACGCCTTAAATTTTAAGAATATCTAATTAATCGACGACAATGTGTTGAGTAAATGTAGAATAAATTTCTAAGGATGGATAAGGTGATGTTTGTTTTTTTAGAGGTAAAAGGTCTGCAATTGGCGGACTATATCTGCAAACATCTGCAACAGAAGAGTTTGACAAAACACATGTGGAAGAGTGTTTGTTTTTTTGTCTATGTACCCAGCCCCAAACATAAACCCTAACCTTCCCATACCCACCTCACTAACCACCACCCATGGGGTCTGAGGCGGCGGAAGAGAGGTGGCTGGAGGTGGCGGAGGAGAGGTGGCTGGAGGCATCAGGATCGTCGATGGTTTGAGGAGGCTGTGAAGGGAGTTGCGATGGAGGCCGACGGTGGAGGGCGCTGCGGTGTTAGGGCGCGACAGTGGAGAGCATTGTGATGGAGGCCGATGGCAGTGGAGGGCGTTGCGATCGAGGCCGACAGCGGTGGTAGGTGCGGCTGTGGAGGGCGTTGCGGTGGGGGCCGACAGCGGTGGTAGGCGCGGTGGTGGAGGCCGATGGTGGGCAGATCGTGGCTGTGGAGGCATCAGATCGACTTCTTGGTTCATCAGATTGTGGGGTCATAGGTCGTGGGTAGGGAAGAAGAGACCGAACATACATTTTTTAATGAAATGTCTTCAAGAAAACAAACAGTCTGTAGAAGGTCAACCTCTTCCCGCGTCTGTGCGGCGCAGACATAAGAAGTCAAGCAGATGTTTTTATAAAAAACAAACACCCATAAATATGTCATTTTCTCTTTTGAGCTATACTTTGATGGCAAATTGGATTTAAATAATCCAAACTTTGACCCATTGGCCGCTGGCGGTCCCAACTACGAAAATCCCCGATAACGGTCCGAACTTTCGACATGTTTTCCCGTGGCGGACCGCCGTCAAATAAACCCTAACGGCGTTAACTTTTTTCGAATTTCGAACGGATTTTTGAGGGCTTTTGTTCAGATGGAGAATACGAGTCGAATGACGTATAACTTACCTCGAAACATTGCTCCAAATTTCTCAATTTGATGATTTCTTTGACGAATTGAAAGTTTAAACACCAAAAATGGGAAATTTGAAGCAACTTTTCGAGGTAAGTTATACGCCATTCGATTCGTATTCTCTATCTAAACAAAAGCCCTAAAAAATCCATTCAAAATTCGAAAAAAAGTTAACGCCGTTAGGGTTTATTTGACGGCGGTCCACCCCGGGAAAATATGTTGAAAATTCGGACCGTTATCGGGGATTTTCGTAGTTGGGACCGACAACGGCTAATGGGTCAAAGTTTAGATTATTTAAATCCAATTTGCCTACTTTTATTTAGTTGCATAAAAACTAAATAGTATATACTTCATGTGTTGGTTATTTGGTCTTTTGCCGGTTATAATAATTGAAAGGGATATACCACAGCATGTTCGGTCATCGGTGTGTCCTTTGAGTATGCACTTGTCACTATGTAAGGGTATCCTATAATATATCTTTCTATTGTAACAAGTTTCGCGTTTTGATTAAATATAAAAATATTTTTCTCGTTTATCTCTCTTAACAAATACTATTATCTTTTAGTAATTAGATTATATAATTAAATATTAAAAAAATATACTTTTTCTTATTTCAATAATTTAATAATTTATTAAAAGTTAATAAAAAATATGAATACTTCAATCATATCTTATCCTAACTATAAGTTATAATTATTACATATTTATTAGTATTGAATGTTAATGAATTATATTTTTTATTATTCAACCTGTGTAATACACGAGTTTTATAAGCTAGTATATTAATATATACATATATGCGTCTTGCGTCAGCGCATTTTTGCATTCAAATCTCAATTTTTAATCAATTTAATATGTATCACATATTTATTTTAAAGATTTCAAATGAACGATCAGATATGGTTGAAGGGTTTTCTTTTTCAGATAGAGTTTTACATAATACAATCCATATATCTATATATCCAATTAGTATTGAGAAAAATACATTTGTATATATTGATTTTTATTTTTCTAAAAATTTTGGTATTATATAAAAGATGCATCTCTTTATTAATTTTAGAATTACTATGACTTTAATTTAACTATACACAAGATTGAGCAAATTGAATGAGTATGACGATCATTTAGACATCGAATCTAGCTTTTTTTTGAAAACTGAATATTTTTAACAACTTTTAATTTGTAAAAGGATTATATTGATTATTTGGACAGGTAAAGCCAGAAACATATTGCATATGGATGGAAGCATGCTAGAAACATATAGAAGGACATGGATAGAAGCATGTGATGTTAAGGCGTGTATGAGGTGCATCTCATTATTATTTGATGCGTCGTATTAATTATGACATCTATCAAACAAAAATATCAAGAGTAGAAAAGAAAAAAAGGACTTTTGCTACCATTTTTATTCCAAAAACAAAACAAAAAAGAATATATTTTTTTAAATCAAATGATTCAAACCCATTACCCATCTCTATATAATATAGATCAGCGAATGTGTGACGCACTAAATAATTCGGAACCATAAAGTTTTGGTTTCGGAGTTTTCTTAAAGTACCGAGTTCCTCCTAAACTGTTGACTTGGTGGTAGATAAAATTAGAATAAATATGAATGGAAAATTACTTTTATACTCTTAAAACATGTGATTTAAAATTAGTTATTATTGTTCTTTCATATTTAATAATTCTTAATAGAATAAGTCCGGATGGAGATAAATGCAAAGACCCTTTTAAACAAAGTAGTGCAAGATCTTTGTACATACTACATAGTGTATAGAATATTATCATTTGTACTGTGAGCGAAAGATCGGTTAAAAAATCATCTTTATGTACCCTTAAATTATAGGTTTCTCGTAACATATAATTAATAAAAGCTATTGTTTTTATAAACAGACCAGATAATAAAACGGTTCACTGATTAGATTGGTCGGGTTGAATTTAAGAATCAGATTATATCATAAATATTTAAAAAATATAAAAAAAATTATAAACTTATAAAAATATTTAAATAAACATAATTAATATTTAAAGAAACATAAAAATGCTTTAAAAAATACAAGGTTTAGTTTTAATGATTTATCTTTTGTTTTTTAGAGTTATAAATGATAAAAGCCAATCCGACCACCGTCTCTTTCGCGGTTTAACCTGTCCGATTGACCCAAACACCCCATTTTGAATCGGCTACCTCATCGGTTCCCAATCGATAACTAACCCAAACACCTTATTTTAGTAACCAAAGTCCGGTATAGCTTTAACAACACTATTTAAAACATATACTTAGAATCTAGTTCCATTAAATTTTTACACTCCTAATGTCTAAATACCACCAGATTAAAGCCTTAATGTTACTACTATGAAGGTACGTAGTTTCATTACTTGTAACAAGTTTAGAATGCTTTAACTTAAATGCCACAAAGTAATTTTTTAAGGAACTTCAACTACTCAAAATATAACAATTTAGGGGTCGAATTGCAAGAAAATCACAATTTTTTAAGCTCCCTACTAATAAAAAAAAGTTTCGTATTTTGGAACGTCAACGTGACGAACCTCCCCCCTTCTGATTACATAGATGATTACAACGTTGATCTATACTTGACTCTGTCAAAATGGAAAAAAAATATATTATAGCGTTGCATATTTGTACTTAGGGATAAGATTTTAACACCGAATATCAGTGTTGTATCAGTGATGGTACTTAATTTTCTTATATTTCGGCATCGATACTAACCGTACAGGTAAAATAGTGCTTGATTTTCTCATATTTCAGCATTGGTACTAACCGGTACCGGTAAAATACAAAAAATTCCCGAATCGGTACCGATAACGGAATATACATATTTTTGTTTAGAATTTGATTATTTATCAATCTAATGTAGTTTAAAAAATATTTACTATAATGTCTTTAAACCTAATTATTTTTAATTGATTAAATATAAAAAATACTATAAAAATTCAAAGGACGACACGCTCGTATTATTCTGTTTGCAATTTTTAGATTTGTAAACTTGGATTTTTCTTATGATAGTATTCCTATAATCCATTCATATTCTTAGATTTTTTTTAATATTTTCTTATAATTATGTAATAATATTATCAATGATTTAAAGGCTAATATTCTTCATCTACATCCTAACAAAATGTTTAAAAACCAATACAAAATTCACAAAATACTGAAAATACCGGTAACGGTACCATACCTATGGTTTTGGTACATGTATCGGTACCCATTTTTCTGGAATTTTGATACTTGTATGACACCGATCTCATTACTTATTAATATTAAATGAAAATTTTACGCAATATGAGGACCAATTGGCCCCATTCTCCTTCACCATTATAAACTATGTTTGTTATATTTTACATGATAATGCATAATCTTGCTGACTCTAAACTTATAAAATCTATTCTATAAAAATGGTGTTGAATAGATTTTATGGGTTGATACTCAAACAGAAGATTTTAATATGTTTAGACCAAAGGTATGAATAAACAATAGTTTAAGGGGAGAAATTGCAATTTACTTGTAACAAAAAAACAAATGACACATGAGACGTCTTTATGGCCCCAATTAATCATGTCACACTTGTCACTTATGAACTATGATCATACTATGAATTGACGCTTATCAAACTATACACAACATAAAAGCACTTGTTCTAGCAAATCTTGTAACCGCACCCATTAATTACTTGGCGTTTGCGCATGAGGATTTTTATTGTTATTAATTGATAGACTGCTTATGAGTTAAGACTTATGACAAACATGGAGGTGACAATTTTTACCCAAATCAAAGAAAATGGGTTGTTTTGGGTAAACAATTATAGTATATTGGGTTGAAATAAGTAACATCATAATATTAAATGAGTTGAGATGGGTAGCATATAAACACAATGCATGTCAAGATGGGTAATCAAAAAACTATGTGAATGCAATGGATTTAAACATTTTAAGAATGATTAATAACATATTTGATGAGAAAATCACTAAAAATTATCCAAATAGACTATTTGTTCACTTATAACACATATCAAGTTAAACTAAATTGATATTTTTTAAGAACAATCCATTTAGCCCGAATTGATTTTGCTTAAAACCCGTTCTAACCTGCACCTATCCTGATCCGAACCCGTTCTGATCCGTTACCCAACCCAACCCGCCTATTTTGCAAGACATAGACAAACAAATATGGGTGTTGTATTTTTTACTCCCTAAGCGTCTTAATATTAAATATAACTATTTGTAAATATTTGAATATTGGTATGTTGGATGGTTTGTTTTATATTGTATTCCTGAGTTTATTTTTTATTTATTTATTTTTTATGATATAAGTTTTATGGATAGATTAAATAGTTTGTTATTGTTAATCTAAAGAATATACTCGCATGATACATGGCATTGTCATAGACAAAGTTTTATTAAAATGATTGGAGATGTCCAACTCTAACGCATTTAAAAATAATTTTAAGGTTTTTATTAATCTTACACTCAACTCTCACTATCCACCCCCTTTATATGCCTTGCATATGTAATATGTCTACATATATGAGATGTGTATGTGGTCAATCATTATTTGTCAAAATTTTCAGTGTTAATGATTAATTCGTATAGGCCTATATGTTTCGTATAAGCCTTATATGAGGCGTATATAGAACCAATCATTGTCAAATTAATTAGTATAAGAGGGGGTTATGCGTCACGTATAAGTCCTATATGATACGTACAGTGACGGTGTGGTGTTAAAATAAAAAATAATAATGCGAGAACAACCACTCTCAATTTTAATAATAAACGAATGAAGTGAATTTTGTTTTATGTTAGTTTTTCTTAATAGCAATTATTTTCATCCTTTTTGTCCATTATATACTTAAACCCTCAACTTATTTTAAGAAACAACTCATTTATTAGGCCTGACAATCTTGACTCATAGTAAAATAAATATATAGTTTTGGGTAAATTTTTTATTGTGTTGTTGGTTGAAATTGGTAAACTTATGACAAATTATTAAAAACCATTCAAATTAATTATTTATTTCATTAGAATTCATTTTAACTTAAAATAAATTGATGTTTTTCAAAAGCATCTCATATGGACCCAAAATATTTTTCATAAAACTCAACTCAACCCGTTCATTTTGCTAGAAATAACCTCAATCATACCTTAGTATTATTGAGACAAATGCTCTTTAGCTTATTTTATATTAGTTATTATAGCTTTTTATATTAATGCATCACCCTCGCCATTTACATATCACATCTTTTGTCAAATGAGTAACAACATACAGACATTACTTTGACTCATTTATTTTTAAATATAAAAGTTTAAAAAATTATATATTGGTACATTCATCTATGAATAGTCTACTCCTTTCTTATATATCTAGTCAAATTACATGTTTTTTAACAAAATTTACGTTAAAGCACTAACAACTAAAAACGTACATAAAATAACATTCCAAAAAAAATTATGAATAAAACCTAAAAATATGAATGAAGCCTAAAAGTTTAGGAGTAAAACTTAAAAGATTCGAATTTGAGTGCATGAATAAACTATAAACTAAAAAAAAAAAAGCCTAAAGGTTGTCAAATTGACGTTATACAAAATCCAGATTATAACATAAAAAATTCAGAGCGAAACATAAACATCTTAATATTTGTGAGTTCAAATAAACTTTAAACTTAAGAACATAAGATGGGTCAAAGAGATGTTTTACAAACTCTAGGAATGATACATAAAAGTTTAGGAGTAAAATATAAAATTTTTGACATTAAGTGTATAAATAAACGTTAAATTCTAAAAACCGAAGGAGTTTAAAATGAAATTTTGCTATGTTTGAAATTGTTAACATAAAAATTTTGACATTAAATTTAGAGATAAACGCTAAATTTTAAAAATATTATAAGGTTAAAATAACTTTATCAAGTTCGTCAATTGAACCTTCTAAATTGTTCGAGTTTCAAAGATAGAAGTTCTTTTAGTTAGACGATTAGAAGTACTCCTAATAGTGTACCTATGTTGTGTAAAAGTAGAAAAAGCAAAATGAAATATATAAAAAAAAGATACGAAGGGCAAAAATGTAATAAAAAGAAAGTCAAAAAAATAAATAAAGTAAGGAAGACCAAAGATTAAAAAAGAATTTTAATTAATTAAGGGGACTTAATAACAAATAAGAAAAAATTAGATAGATAAATATAAAATAAAAAAAATAAAGATAAAGATAAAGAATAAAGTGTAATAAACAAAGTAAAGAAAATTAAAAATAAATAAAATTAAGAACTAAAAGAAAAGTTGAAACATGAGTAGAACTAATAAAAGTTAAAAAACAACAAAAACTGAATATATAATTTTCAAAGTCTGTTTTGAAAGCTCACTAGCACATGTGTTTGTTTTGTTTCGTTTTATATATACACATACACGGGAAGGTTCCCAGAAGTCCATGTCGTCATAGAAGGATAAAAAAGATTTTATAAGACTATCCACAGCGGTCACCCCACTGAAAATCCTTCCCCACCGAAATTTCCTTCCACGTCATCACCCCACTGAAAACCTTAAACCCTCACAGTGGTCACCCCACTGAAAACCTTCCCCACTCAAACCCTTCCTCACATGGGTCATGGTAGAGAGCGTGAATCAAGCGGGGAGCGGGAGCCGTTGAGCTGTTTTGGGCGGGGCCGCTGAAGGGGAGGGGCGGTGTTCCCGCTGTGGCCGCCGAAGGGAGCAAGCCCGCGGGAGAGGGCGGGGTAACCACTACGTGTGGTCTAAATCTCAAAGACGATCCCAACAATTCTAATTGAATTCATTTTTGAATTATTCTAATTGGAAAGTCAAATTTAAGCCCAGAACTTACATCATAGACGATAAACCTTAATCATAAAACCAAAATTTTAAAAACAAACCTTAAATCTAAAGATAAAATCTAAAATCTAAAAATCAAGCCTTAAAATCTAAATTTTAAAAGTGTTTGTTAAAGGTAAAACCTAAAATCTAATGGTTTGATAAAACGGTTCTAATGTCATTAAAATGAGTTTAATCCGAGTTCGTTTGGGTCTGTTTTCAAAATTTTAAAATTATTTTTAGCCTTATAAAACAAAATAAACTTTCTATTTTATCTTTCTTGTATATGTGTGCGCGTTCAATATACAAAGTTCTAAGATACCTAGCTGTCAGACGCATTTTGTTTGATAATGAAGTTTATAAATCTATCAAATAGTATATACAGTGAGTGGCGAATCTTGAAAAATATGTCCGAGGAGACCGAAAGTCATGAGATAAAAATTTTTCCCTTATAACTATGTTTCAGGCTAAAAATTTGGGTCGGCACATGATAATTCGAGTCAGGTCAAACAATTTAAATTTTAAAATATCAAATATTTGTTCCACTCAAAAAAATATATATGTTTGTATCAAACAAGACATAAAATGTTTAAGACGAAAAGGTGAGTACCCAGAAGAAGAATCACAATTCATCGTCGACCTTTAAGCTTTTTGAACCCATTCATTATACACTCTGAATCAAACTTTTTAGCAATTTCCTTTTCTCAGCAATTTTCTTTGCCAAGACGATTTTTGTAATATGTAATGTTCAATAGCTAAGGGGCATTTTATTTTTTAAGGCCCAAAACAAGCTTTAAATTTAAGATCAGCTAGTGAATAAAATAAAAATCACGATGTGAAAAAATTTACAATATTAGTTCAACTTTATTATATTTTTAAAATCTAAGGGGGCCCAAGGAATTTTATGAAGAAAACGAAGGGGCCGGACTCAATTCCTATAAAATTTTTCGACACAAAACTACTGCATCAAAACTTCTAACCAGAAAAACGGAAGGGGCCGTGGCACCCCTGGGCCCTTAAAACCTCCGCCACTGTATACAGTGGCATACTCACTTTAGTTTTTGGGGGGCAGCCGCCCTCCTTGAATTTTTTCCAATTGTATATATATGTTAAAATCTCGACTGACCGCCCTTGATATTTTGTAATCGCTTCCGTTAAATTTGTATAATCAGACTTGATGAGAATTTAAGTAATACTTTTATGTGTAGTGTTATTTCTTTTCAAGTAATCACATTTTTTTTGTAGTAAACTATATAGACAAATTAACTTATTATATTTTGCATAATTTTTAGGCCACAAAATTTTTACCATAACCAAAAAATTATTTACAAAAAAGTCTTAATTTTTGTTTTTGTCTTTGAGTGCTCGAAAATCTTAAAGCGGCACTCCTCATCACTCAATATATCCTTGAGAAATCCTTGTGGCCTTTTGACGTTTCTTATAAGAGATTTTAGTTTGATATCTCGTCTAGAACAAATATTGCTTTAAGTTAAGTCAGGAGTGTTTTTAAGTTGTAAGCTTCCTCCTAAAAAGGTGAGTTAGGTCACCACAATCAGTTCTGCAAGCGAAAGAATGATCGATTTGTTAGGATAATCCTATGTGACCGTATATTTGACGTAAAGAAAAATCAGATTTGAAAGTTGAAACATGTACCGGCTAGTTCAGGGCATAGAGATGGCGCACGTGGCAGCTGATTAAGCATCATCAAATGTATAGGGTCCGTGCCGTTCGAAAAAAAAATGTACAGGGTCCGTACGATTTACAGGCCACGTCTCGTAGTTTTATAAAGTTTTTATTTCTTCTCTCAATACTTGTGTTAAATATATATGCCAGCCCCCTCTATTGACGACACCAATACGCATATAATAAAGGAACTTGAGGACACGTTACATGCTACAAAAACATATTATTTATATAAATATGATGAACCAAATTATAGCGGATATTGGTTATGAACAACACGAGCGGTATACGAATGATAATCTCAATTGCTGATTATGAATATTACAAACATTGATTATCTTAGGGGTACAAAGAGTCAAAGGAGAATCCCTTTACAAAGCATTACTATTAATGGAATGATTTGTCTCCCAATAGGGAGATGGTATTATATACACAAACAAATTACACAAAAGTGTTACAACAATAAACAAATTACAAGGGATACCCACTAGGTTATGCTAATATCCCCCCGCAAGCGCAAGGGTGGGGGACCTAAACGTAAGAGCTTCCTAAAGAACTCAAATTGAGAGCAAGGGAGACTCTTAGTGAAGATGTCAGCCACCTGAAGCTTGGTAGAGATAAATTTTGTGTGTAGTTTCCCCGAAGCAACAAGTTCACGAATAAAATGATAGTCCAACTCAATGTGTTTGGCACGTTTATGTGAGACCGGGTTCTGAGTGAGAAATAGAGCACTGCGATTATCACATAAGACGGTTGGCCGATCAGCAGGTAATGCATGAAGTTCTCGTAGCAAGTGAGTAATCCAAATGAGCTCAGCAGCTGTGTTGGCCATTGCACGGTATTTTGATTCACAACTGGAGCGGGATATAGTCGGTTGTTTCTTTGCACTCCATGAGACAAGATTTCCACCAAGAAAGATGGAGTAACCGTAAGTGGAGCGTCTGGTTTCCACGCAACGAGCCCAATCAGCATCAGAAAACCCAATTAAGGTCGAGTTGCATGGTTTGCTGAAATGAAGACCATAGGTGAGTGTTCCTTTAATGTAGCGAAGGATACGTTTAACCTGCTGATAATGGTTGATCGTAGGAGATTGCAAAAAATGACTCACTTGATTGACAGCATAGGATATGTCAGGGCGAGTAATGGTCAAATATTGAAGAGCGCCCACAATAGAGCGAAAGTGTGTGGGATCAGGATACGGTTCGCCCTCAGATGTCAAAGAAATATTAGTCGGCAAGGGTGTATGGGCTGGTTTTGCATGTTGCATGCCAGCACGCTCTAGGACTTCCTTTGTATATTTGGACTGATTCAAGAAGAGGCCATCAGAACCATAATGTCACACCCCCAAATTCCCACTTGTGGCAAATGTCCACGTGGATGTGACGTGTCCAGAATCACAGCTCAAGGTCATATAGAACACCTCTATATGTGTTTACAAATCCAGTGTTTGACACATACACAGAATAAAATAGTTTGCAGCGGAAATAAAGTAGTATTGCAGCGGAAAATGATTGTTTACACAGCGGAAATTGTAAGTAGTTCAATACAACAACGTTTTAAATAAAATAAAGTCAAATTGTTTTCAAAAGACACGAAAACAAATGCATGTGGGACCCTATGCTCATGTCCCCTATGTGCTTTCCTGCTCCACGAGCCTGTCATGCTAGTTACCTGAGAATACAAGTTTAAAAACAAGTGTCAACACAATGGTTGGTGAGTTCACAGGTTTTGATATACATATAGTAATGAAAAGTGTGTCATGCTGTTTATCAATGTTAGTACCGAGCCCTAGGCCCAAAGTGTCAGTGCGTCACTACCGAACTAGACTTGTTTGCTCTTGCCTCCGCTATGCCTCGTATACATAGCAAGTTAGGTCAGAATTTGCACGGGTTATGACACTCAGTCAACATGGTGCCCCGTGGGGTTAGTCATTCCCTAATGGATCCATCCAAATCTACCACGTTGTTTGTACATTAACGGTAAGACTTTGTGAGGGCTTGTAACGAGTTCAACACTTAATGTTTGTCCAATAAACCAGCATACACAATAGTGTTTGTACAGTAATAATGTTTGACTCGATGCAACTAGTATTCTCCCCCTATTTAAAAGCATTTGAAAAAGAGTAAAGAGGGGCCGTAAACTCACCTTAGTGATGAAGTAGTGTGTAAGCGTAAGCTCCTGAACGTCAAGTAGCACGTCTCGGTCACCGGCAACCTATATCGTATACCGTATGTGAGTTCGTGTAAGTGACCGTGCTGGTGTTCGTGTTAGTGCTCATGTTTGTGTCCAACAACCCTTGGTTGTTCATGTTTGTCCGTGTCGGTCCACAATGACCGTGTTTGCTCATGTTGGTCCACATTGACCGTGTTTGACCATGTTTGACCATGTTTGACCGGGTTTGACCATGTTTGGCCATGTTTGACCGTGTTTGACCAAAGTTGACCGTGTCAAGTCAACGACCCGTTGGTGAACCGTGTGACGGTTTGTGACTCGTGTAGCAATCGTGTAAGTGTTTGTCGTGTGCAAAACGCGTAGGTCGCGTTTATGGACAACTTACTATTTATAGTAAGTTTCCATTTTTAGAAAGTTCACAAAGCATGACGGTTTTATAGTTCTAGCATGTTCAATAGTCCTACGGGGTCATGTTAGCACATAGCACATTATCATACAAGTTCATATACGTCGTTTATAGCATGTTAGTGCACAAAAGTTTCCTAAAATGGAAAGTTTCCATTTTTAGCATACGTGACATCGGAAACCATCTAACTTAGCATCTAAACATCATATTATAACATAATAAATCATTTAGCATGCTCAAGTCATTCAACATATTCCTAAGTCGGTTTTTGTAACCATAAAGTTACTAAAAATAGTAACTTTGTGGTTTTTGCATAAAAATGACCATTTAACATTTCCAAGCAATTTTTCATACCATCATTCATCATAATATGCTATTTACTATCATCTAATCATGTCAACATAGTCTAAATCATCATCCATCAATATTTCATTCACAAAAGTTTCTATATTTAGTAATATTGCTAGAAATGACCATACTCATTATCGAAACCACATTCTAACAAATCAAATCATCATATTATCATCCTAATAGCAAATCCACATACTTGCATGTTCATGAATTCATCTCCAACAATCATTTTGCAAATAAAAGTTACTAATAATGGAAAGATTACTAAAAATCAACATTTTGATCATTTTAAACAAATCCAACCATGAGTAATCCTTCTAACATTATCAATAAGCATATCAACATACTCAAGATCATTCCTACCATCATGGATCATGCATGCATGGCCATCATTCAACACTTTATGAACAAAACATGAAATCCTTACATACACATCATCATAGATCATCACCAAATGCATTCTAATCATGTTAGATCATCATAAATCATCTTAAAATCAACAAACCCATATTATAAATTCGTGCATGTGAGCCATGGGTGCTTGCATGTGGGTTTTAACACATGCATGTGCGTGTGGTGGTGAGAAATGGACGTTCTAGCCATGGAGGAATGTAAATACTACCTTCTAAGGCTCCAAGAAGGCTGAGATGATGATAAAATCGAGCTAGAAGGCTTCTAAGAGCTTCTGGACAGCAGGTTCCTCAACGAATAAGAAGATGGTGGTGATGGGTGGTGGTCTAGGAGGCTTGCTTCAATGTTCTTGAGCTTCAATCTCCTCAACAATGGCTTCCAGCTGATGAAAATGGTGATTTGCAGGTGTAGGAGACGAGTTTGAGTGTCTTGGAATCGGAAATGAGAGGCTAGGTTGGCTGGTGATGATTACATCTTGGTTAAATAAAGATTCTGCGAACTGGGTCTCCTCGCGTAGCGCGACAGCTTCAAGAGTTCCCCTCGCGTAGCGCGAGGATGTTCCGCGTTCAAATTTCCCCCGCCACCTGTCGCGTATCGCGACAGTGTCCTTGTGGGCCGTCGCGTAGCGCGACAGATCCCCTGGTGAGCCCAATAGGCCCATTTTCATTGGTTTGATCCGTTCGTTGCCGTTTTCACGTTTACGAACTTTCGTTTGGCCTTGTTTGAACTTCCAAGTTCAATGTGTGAGTGTTTCGTGAGGTTTCGAGTGCTGTGTTTCACAATGTGGTAGACGTTCACCAACGTTCGTGTGTTTTGACACGTGTGTGCTGTTTGCCGATAATTCCACGAATTATCTTGTCATGTGTCAGTGTTCGTACTGTCGTGCCACGTGTCACACTAAATTAATCAAATTCTAGTGCCACGTGTACATAATGCATTTAAATAAATATTTAAATAAAATCAAAGCTGACCTGGAAATTACGGGGTGTCACATCCTCCCCATGTTAGAAAGAATTTCGTCCCGAAATTCAACTTGTGTTGCCAGTGCTTGTCTGTTCCGCGAACAGGTGTGGGTACTTTTGTTTCATCTGATCTTCACGTTCCCACGTGAATTCCGGTCCTCGTCGCGAATTCCATCGCACTTTCACTATTGGAATCTTGCTGAGTTTGAGCTTTTGGTTTCTCGGTCCATAATTTCTACCGGTTCCTCAACAAAGTTCAATTGTTCGTCGATTTGTATTTCCTCGAGAGGAATAACAAGTGTTTCATCAGATAGGCACTTCTTGAGGTTCGAGATGTGGAATACGTTGTGTACACTGCTCAGTTCAACTGGCAGGTTTAGTTCGTAGGCTACAGGGCCTATTCGCTTTGTAATCTCGAAAGGTCCAATGTAACGAGGGTTCAACTTTCCTCGTTTGCCAAACCGAATGACACCTTTCCAGGGCGAGACCTTGAGTAACACTCTGTCCCCCACCTGGAATTCTAACGGTTTGCGTCGCTTGTCGGCATAGCTTTTCTGTCTGTCCCGAGCTGCTGCCATTCGTTTGCGTATTTGCACGATCTTTTCAGTTGTCTCGTGCACCAGTTCTGGACCAGTCAGTTGGCTGTCTCCAACTTCCGCCCAGCAGATGGGTGATCGACACTTACGTCCGTAAAGTGCCTCGAATGGTGCAGCTTGAATGCTAGTGTGGTAGCTATTGTTATATGAGAACTCCACTAACGGTAGATGAGATTCCCAGCTACTACCAAAGTCAATGACACATGCCCGGAGCATGTCTTCCAGTGTCTGTATCGTTCGCTCACTTTGCCCGTCCGTCTGCGGGTGGTAAGCAGTACTCATGTCCAATCTCGTGCCCAAAGCCTTATGCAAGGACTTCCAGAAATGCGACGTGAATCGACTGTCGCGATCAGATATGATGGAGATTGGCACTCCATGTCGAGTGACCACTTCCTTCAAATAAATCCGAGTGAGTTTGTCTAGCTTGTCAGTCTCTTTAATGGGTAGGAAATGAGCAGACTTCGTCAGTCGGTCTACGATAACCCAGATGGTATCGCAACCACTTGCCGTCTTTGGCAGTTTAGTGATGAAATCCATGGATATCTGCTCCCATTTCCACATTGGTAATTCCGGTTGTTGAAGTAACCCTGATGGCTTCTGGTACTCAACCTTGACTTTTGAGCACGTTAGACACTTACCCACGTAAGTTGCTATTTCAGCTTTCATGTTTGGCCACCAATAGGTTGTCTTCAAATCGTGATACATCTTGTCAGAGCCCGGATGTATGGAATACCGGCTCTTGTGTGCTTCGTCCATCACTACTTCTCTCAATCCTCCGTAGCGTGGAATCCAGATTCGATTCATTAAATAGTAAGCTCCGTCGCCCTTTGCCTTCAATTGTTTATCCATGCCACGCATGGCTTCAAGAGTAAGGTTTTCAGCTTTTAGAGCTTCTTGTTGTGCGTTTCGTATCTGATTTGGCAATTCAGAATGAATCGTGAGTTGTAGTGCACGCACGCGCTTTGTTGTTTCTTTTCGACTCAACGCGTCGGCCACTACGTTAGCTTTGCCTGGATGATACTTGATAGCGCAGTCATAATCACCTATGAGTTCAACCCATCTTCGTTGTCTCATGTTCAACTCTTTCTGGTCGAAGATGTGTTGTAGGCTCTTATGATCGGTAAAGATTGTACATTTCGTGCCGTATAAGTAGTGTCGCCAGATCTTCAAGGCAAACACTACGGCTCCCAACTCAAGATCATGAGTCGTGTAATTCTTCTCATGCACCTTCAGTTGTCGTGAAGCGTAGGCTATCACTTTCTCGCGTTGCATGAGCACGCAACCGAGTCCTTGTTTCGAGGCGTCACAATACACCACGAAGTCTTCGCATCCTTCCGGTAAGGATAGGATAGGTGCAGTACATAGTTTCTGTTTTAACAAGTTAAATGCAGCCTCCTGTTTGTCTCCCCAATCGAATTTCTTATCTTTATGCGTCAAGGACGTCAACGATTGGGCAATCTTTGAGAATCCTTCGATAAATCTCCGGTAGTACCCGGCCAGACCTAGGAATTGTCGCACCTCAGTCGGAGTCTTGGGTGCTTCCCAGTTTTTGATGGCTTCGATTTTGGCTGGGTCTACGTGTATTCCCCGCTCATTAACCACGTGTCCAAGGAATTGGACTTCGCGAATCCAAAAGTCGCACTTTGAAAATTTCGCGTATAGTTGCTCTTTCTTCAGTAGTTCCAAGACTAGCCTTAGATGTTCGGCATGCTCTTCCTGATTCTTAGAGTAAATCAGGATGTCGTCAATGAACACTATCACGAATTTGTCAAGATAAGGTTTGCACACTCTATTCATGAGATCCATGAACACGGCTGGTGCATTGGTCAGTCCAAAGGGCATAACCAAGAATTCGTAGTGTCCGTATCGAGTTCGGAAGGCAGTCTTAGGAATATCGTTTTCTTGTATCCTCAATTGATGGTAACCCGATCTTAAATCTATCTTGGAATAGTAGCTTGACCCTTGCAACTGGTCAAACAGATCGTCTATTCGCGGTAAGGGATATCGATTCTTGATCGTCACCTTGTTCAGCTCTCTGTAGTCGATACACATACGGAATGATCCGTCTTTCTTCTTTACGAACAAGACCGGTGCTCCCCAAGGTGAGAAGCTCGGCCTGATGAATCCCTTGTCTAACAGTTCTTGCAACTGATTAGACAGTTCCTGCATCTCCGTTGGTGCTAGTCGGTATGGAGCCTTAGCAATCGGTGCTGCTCCTGGTGTAAGGTCTATCTGAAACTCGACTTGTCGTTTCGGAGGTAGTCCAGGTAGGTCTTCGGGAAATATTTCGGGAAAATCGCGGACTACGGCGATGTCCTCAATCTTCCTCTCTTTCTTGGGTTGCTCGGCGATGAGGGCTAGTATGGCAGTGTATCCCTTTTGTAGGTACTTGTTCGCCTTCATGCATGACATGATGTTCAAAGGTACTCCCCGCCTTTCCCCCTGAATCGAGATCTGTTCTCCGTTCTGCAACGTCACTCGTACGATCTTCTCGTTGCATACGATCTCAGCTTGGTTAGCGGATAACCAATCCATTCCAACGACCACATCAAAGCTTCCGAGAGTCACCGGCATCAAATCGATTTCGAGTTCATGATCCGCCAATACCATGACGCATCCTCGAAAGATGTGTTGTGTTTCAATTAACTTGCCGTCGGCTAGCTCTACGGTATACTTGTAGTCTAGTGGTGTTGGGGTAATATCTAGTAATTTGCTAAACTCACTAGATATAAAGCTCCTATCGGCACCGGTATCAAACAATATGCTAGCATAGACATTATTTAAAAGAAACGTACCGGTTACGATGTTAGGATCGTCCTTGGCTTCTCCCGAGCCAATCACAAATGCTCTCCCCTTGGCCGCTCCTCCTCCGGCCTTCTTCAATTGAGGGCAATCCCTCCTCATGTGGCCTGGTTTTCCACATTCATAACACCCTCTGGAGGTGTTCTGGTTGTTGTTCTGGTTGTGGTTGGGGTTGCTGTTGTTGGTTGGAAATCTTGATCTGCAATCTTTGGCCATATGGCCATGCCTTCCGCACTTCAGGCAACGGTATCGTTCACATTGCCCGAGGTGATGGTATGAACACCGGTTACACAAGGGGTATTTCCCTTGGTACACACCCTTCCCCTTGTCGTCGGGTTGAGTGGCAGTAAAGGCTCTGGCTGGTGCAGATCTTTGTTGTTGCTGAGGTTGATGAGATTGGTGGTGGCTGGGTTCCCACTTCCTTTTCTGGCTTTCTTGAGGCTTCAGATGTTTGCCTCGTTTGGGTAGCTTGCCTTGTGCTACCGCTTGGTCGGTTAGTTTGTGGGACAGTCGGATCAGTGGTTGGATGGTGGTGAGATCAGAAGCAGTCACCATGCTTTGGATTTGTTCGGGCAGCCCGCTGATGAACTGCTCGATCTTCTTGTATTCCGGCGTCACCATTGCCGGGCATAACTTACATAGCTCATGAAATCGAGTGCAATATTGCTCGATCTCAGATCCCACCATTTTGTGTACCCAGAATTCGGCTTCCAGTTTCCGAATCTCATCACGAGGGCAATACTCCTCCTGCAGTAGTCTGGTGAAATCAGCCCATGGCATGGAGTTGGCACCGTCCAACCCCTGGGTTTGTACATGGGTATTCCACCATGTGAGTGCTGGTCCTTCCAGTGTACCAGTTGCGAACTTCACCCGGTTCTCTTCAGCACATTCGCACATGGCGAATACAGACTCCACTTTCTCCACCCAGCGGAGCATTCCGACCGCTCCCTCAGTTCCCTTGAACTTGTGTGGGTGGCAGTTTAGGAAAGATTTAAAGGAACATCCCTTCCCGTTGCTGCTGTTTGACCCTGTTTGTCAGAAACCAGTGTCGTGTGTTAGTATTGTGTTAGCTACACTATATTAGTCGCGTCAGGCAAGTGTTAGTACCGTTGTTGTTTCCGCTAGTTTCGCTATGCTGACGACTGGCTTCGTAGTCAGCGATTGCTTTGTTGACCCGACGGTCAACCATCATTTTTATCACAGCGGCATCTAGTGTCCGTTTAGCAGGACGCGCGTACGGTCCTCTTCCCGCCATGTATGGTTCTATACATAAGGGATAGAGTTTTAATCAGCACATGTTAGAGTGTTAGTCAAATGTCATGTCAGATGTCAGATCAGATGTCATGTTAGCTGTCAAGTCAGAGGTTATGTTATCAAGCAATCATGGTCAACATGTAATAAGTAAGACAAAACATAATTCTCATTAATAATAAACTTGAAGTACAATGATTTCAAAAGGAAATACATAATAAGTTCTTCGAGCACATCCCGCTCGTCTAGGCCAAAATAAGAAAATACAAAATACAACAGTCCTCTAATCCGAATCCATAGAGACGTGTGAGATATCGCTAGCAGCGTCCCCGTCATCATCATCCTCCTCCGGATCCTCATTAGGATCCTCATCAAGGTCCTCTTCTTCGAGGTCCTCGGCCTCGAATTCAGGACCATCCTCCTGAGGTGGCTCCTCAATAAACTGTGCAGCCCATGCATTAAGCATGGCATCACTGGCCTGCACCATGGCCTGAGTCTCGGTGATGTCCGTCCGATTCTCGGTGATACGCACGTCGTGTTCCTGCACGACATCGACGACCTGTCCATGCTCGGTCAGTAGTTGGGACATTTGGAGTCGTAGAGCCTCCATCTGGGCTTCCAGTCTGTTGTTGCGCTCCTCCAGTCTCTCGTTCTGCCTCTCCAATCGATCGCTCTTCTCGCGAAGAACTCGGACCTCGTCTGTTAGCTCCCTACCCCTCCAGACTTCCCGTCGTGTGCAAGCAACATGTGCCGCGAAGGCCTGCTCCATCGGCACTCCGAACGGTGGTAGTCGGTGTCCTGGAGTGGTGTCGCCGGGATATCGATATGGAGGTACTCTCTCCTCGACGATCCAACTCTGGAGTATGGTGGGAAGCCATCCCCAATATCTGGCCCGTGCTGCGTCCCTCGCCCGCCGGTCCATCTCGGCGTCAACCTGTGATACTATGTCGTCGATCCGTCGCCGACTCTCTGCCGCCAAATCATCTGTGCCCGTGGGTCTAGCTGCGCTCCGGTTAGCGTTGCTATTGTTGTCGACCATCCTGTAAGTTTCACGTTAGTAAGTAATAGTTTAACATAAGCAATAATATCATCAATGTGCAAGTTCTAAGTGTAGTGTCTAAAGTTGAGCAATGGCTATAGTCTAAGCTTACTATATGCAAACCAAGTTCTCTATAACCAAGGCTCTGATACCAGTCTGTCACACCCCCAAATTCCCACTTGTGGCAAATGTCCACGTGGATGTGACGTGTCCAGAATCACAGCTCAAGGTCATATAGAACACCTCTATATGTGTTTACAAATCCAGTGTTTGACACATACACAGAATAAAATAGTTTGCAGCGGAAATAAAGTAGTATTGCAGCGGAAAATGATTGTTTACACAGCGGAAATTGTAAGTAGTTCAATACAACAACGTTTTAAATAAAATAAAGTCAAATTGTTTTCAAAAGACACGAAAACAAATGCATGTGGGACCCTATGCTCATGTCCCCTATGTGCTTTCCTGCTCCACGAGCCTGTCATGCTAGTTACCTGAGAATACAAGTTTAAAAACAAGTGTCAACACAATGGTTGGTGAGTTCACAGGTTTTGATATACATATAGTAATGAAAAGTGTGTCATGCTGTTTATCAATGTTAGTACCGAGCCCTAGGCCCAAAGTGTCAGTGCGTCACTACCGAACTAGACTTGTTTGCTCTTGCCTCTGCTATGCCTCGTATACATAGCAAGTTAGGTCAGAATTTGCACGGGTTATGACACTCAGTCAACATGGTGCCCGTGGGGTTAGTCATTCCCTAATGGATCCATCCAAATCTACCACGTTGTTTGTACATTAACGGTAAGACTTTGTGAGGGCTTGTAACGAGTTCAACACTTAATGTTTGTCCAATAAACCAGCATACACAATAGTGTTTGTACAGTAATAATGTTTGACTCGATGCAACTAGTATTCTCCCCCTATTTAAAAGCATTTGAAAAAGAGTAAAGAGGGGCCGTAAACTCACCTTAGTGATGAAGTAGTGTGTAAGCGTAAGCTCCTGAACGTCAAGTAGCACGTCTCGGTCACCGGCAACCTATATCGTATACCGTATGTGAGTTCGTGTAAGTGACCGTGCTGGTGTTCGTGTTAGTGCTCATGTTTGTGTCCAACAACCCTTGGTTGTTCATGTTTGTCCGTGTCGGTCCACAATGACCGTGTTTGCTCATGTTGGTCCACATTGACCGTGTTTGACCATGTTTGACCATGTTTGACCGGGTTTGACCATGTTTGGCCATGTTTGACCGTGTTTGACCAAAGTTGACCGTGTCAAGTCAACGACCCGTTGGTGAACCGTGTGACGGTTTGTGACTCGTGTAGCAATCGTGTAAGTGTTTGTCGTGTGCAAAACGCGTAGGTCGCGTTTATGGACAACTTACTATTTATAGTAAGTTTCCATTTTTAGAAAGTTCACAAAGCATGACGGTTTTATAGTTCTAGCATGTTCAATAGTCCTACGGGGTCATGTTAGCACATAGCACATTATCATACAAGTTCATATACGTCGTTTATAGCATGTTAGTGCACAAAAGTTTCCTAAAATGGAAAGTTTCCATTTTTAGCATACGTGACATCGGAAACCATCTAACTTAGCATCTAAACATCATATTATAACATAATAAATCATTTAGCATGCTCAAGTCATTCAACATATTCCTAAGTCGGTTTTTGTAACCATAAAGTTACTAAAAATAGTAACTTTGTGGTTTTTGCATAAAAATGACCATTTAACATTTCCAAGCAATTTTTCATACCATCATTCATCATAATATGCTATTTACTATCATCTAATCATGTCAACATAGTCTAAATCATCATCCATCAATATTTCATTCACAAAAGTTTCTATATTTAGTAATATTGCTAGAAATGACCATACTCATTATCGAAACCACATTCTAACAAATCAAATCATCATATTATCATCCTAATAGCAAATCCACATACTTGCATGTTCATGAATTCATCTCCAACAATCATTTTGCAAATAAAAGTTACTAATAATGGAAAGATTACTAAAAATCAACATTTTGATCATTTTAAACAAATCCAACCATGAGTAATCCTTCTAACATTATCAATAAGCATATCAACATACTCAAGATCATTCCTACCATCATGGATCATGCATGCATGGCCATCATTCAACACTTTATGAACAAAACATGAAATCCTTACATACACATCATCATAGATCATCACCAAATGCATTCTAATCATGTTAGATCATCATAAATCATCTTAAAATCAACAAACCCATATTATAAATTCGTGCATGTGAGCCATGGGTGCTTGCATGTGGGTTTTAACACATGCATGTGCGTGTGGTGGTGAGAAATGGACGTTCTAGCCATGGAGGAATGTAAATACTACCTTCTAAGGCTCCAAGAAGGCTGAGATGATGATAAAATCGAGCTAGAAGGCTTCTAAGAGCTTCTGGACAGCAGGTTCCTCAACGAATAAGAAGATGGTGGTGATGGGTGGTGGTCTAGGAGGCTTGCTTCAATGTTCTTGAGCTTCAATCTCCTCAACAATGGCTTCCAGCTGATGAAAATGGTGATTTGCAGGTGTAGGAGACGAGTTTGAGTGTCTTGGAATCGGAAATGAGAGGCTAGGTTGGCTGGTGATGATTACATCTTGGTTAAATAAAGATTCTGCGAACTGGGTCTCCTCGCGTAGCGCGACAGCTTCAAGAGTTCCCCTCGCGTAGCGCGAGGATGTTCCGCGTTCAAATTTCCCCCGCCACCTGTCGCGTATCGCGACAGTGTCCTTGTGGGCCGTCGCGTAGCGCGACAGATCCCCTGGTGAGCCCAATAGGCCCATTTTCATTGGTTTGATCCGTTCGTTGCCGTTTTCACGTTTACGAACTTTCGTTTGGCCTTGTTTGAACTTCCAAGTTCAATGTGTGAGTGTTTCGTGAGGTTTCGAGTGCTGTGTTTCACAATGTGGTAGACGTTCACCAACGTTCGTGTGTTTTGACACGTGTGTGCTGTTTGCCGATAATTCCACGAATTATCTTGTCATGTGTCAGTGTTCGTACTGTCGTGCCACGTGTCACGCTAAATTAATCAAATTCTAGTGCCACGTGTACATAATGCATTTAAATAAATATCTAAATAAAATCAAAGCTGACCTGGAAATTACGGGGTGTCACACATAAGTAACCTCCAAGCCAAGGAAGTAATTGAGATTGCCAAGGTCTTTAATAGCAAATTCAGCATGCAACCGAGAAGTAAAGCGATGTATGACAACGTCATCATTTCCGGTTAAGATTAAGTCATCCACGTACACAAGGAGATACATGATACACTTATCTCTTTTAAACACAAACAATGAAGGATCAGCTTGACTGCAGGAAAAACCATTGGTTGTTAAAAAGTGACTTAATCGATGAAACCATGCCCGTGGAGCCTGCTTTAGACCGTATAGCGCTCGATTCAACTTACACACATGATTTGGAAAATGAGGATGAATGAACCCAGGTGGTTGTTCAATATAAACACACTCCTTGAGGTGACCATGGAGAAACGCATTATTAACGTCCAACTGATGCAATTTCCAACTATTCATCACGGCTAAGGAAAGGACAATACGAACTGTGGTAGCCTTCACAACTGGGCTGAATGTATGCGAGTAATCAATACCGGGAACCTGTGAGAAACCTTGTGCAACTAGCCGAGCTTTGAATCGTTCAATGGAACCATCAGATTTATATTTGGTGCGATAGAGCCACTTAGACCCGATGATAGACCGATCATGAGGGCGAGGAACTAGAGACCAAGTATTGTTTTTGTGAAGGGCAGTGAGTTCCTGGCGCATGGCAGCAACCCATTGAGGGTGTTTAGCGGCTGTTTTATAGGATTTTGGGTCGGTGGTGGTGAGAAGAGCATAATGAAGAGGATGACGGGTGAGTTGAGTGAGGTCCGCAACGTGCCGAGGTTTAAACACACCAGCCTTGGCACGAGTGACCATAGGGTGTGTGGAGGTGGTGGGAGGGGGTTGAACGGGTGGGGTTTGATGGGGGATTGGGATCGATTGAGGCTCTGGATGGGGAGGAGGATATACCTGGGGAGAGGGCAGGGAGGTTGAAGGTGTTAGGGGAGGAGTTGGAGTGGAAGGTACGGGTTGGGGTGTAGGAAACTGGTTAGTGCAAAGTGGACAAGGAGAGATAGGTATAGGTATAGAAGGTGTGGGAGGAGAAGATGTGGAGGGTGGATCAGGAACATGAGGAAGTGTAGTATGTTCAGAAAAGGTGGTGAGGGGTAAAGTGGAAGGAATAGACGAGAAGGATGGGTTTTTGTATGGAAAAGAAGTTTCATCAAAACGGGCATGTCTTGTGATATAGATGCGCGAAGAAACCGGATCGAGACACCGAAAACCTTTATGTTTAGGGTTGTACCCAAGAAAAATGCATGGCAAGCTTCGCGGTGCAAGCTTGTGCGGAGAGTAGTCCCGTAGATAAGGGTAAACACGACAACCAAAGCACCGAAATAGATTGTAATCTGGTAGTTGGGAGAAGAGGATTTGAAACGGAGATTTGTTGTCGAGAGTTGGGGATGGTAAGCGGTTGATGATGTATATAGCAGTTGAGAAAGCATCAACCCAATATGTGGAGGGCAATTGTGAGTGATATAGTAGAGAAAGCCCTGTTTCAACAACATGCCGATGTTTGCGTTCAGCCCTACCGTTTTGTTGTGGAGTGTACGGGCATGAGACGCGATGAAAGGTACCATTTTTTTCAAATATAGTGGAAACATTATGGTTGATGAATTCAGTTCCACCATCGCTCTGAAAAATTTTTATTTTGCGATTGAATTGTGTTTGAACAAACGTCATAAATATAGATAATATATGACTAAATTCTGATTTGGCACGAATGGGGTAAAGCCAGGAGAACCTGGAGTGATCGTCAATGAAGATCACATAATATTTAAAGTTGTCATTAGACAAAACGGGGGACGGTCCCCATAGGTCACAATGAATAAGTTCAAGAGGTTGTGATGCCCGACTAGTGTTGTTAACGAAAGGTAAACGTTTTGCTTTGGCCAATTGACACGGTTCACACATTGATGGTTTAGGTAACAGTGAAGTAACTTTTAACATGCCAAGTTTATTCAAATTAGAAATAACATCAAAGGGGACATGTCCCAAACGAAAATGCCAAGTTTCAAAAGAAGCTTTTGGGCAAGAGGATGCAGCAACTAGAGCTTCAGGCCTGTTGTGAAGAAGATAAAGACCATCTTTAGTAACCCCCTGAGCCAGGACTTGCTTTGTATGTCGATCCTGAATATAAAAGTGAGGATACGAAAAAAGAACATCAATAGGATTGTCATGAGTGAGTTTGCTTACTGATAATAGATTTTTGGTAATGTAAGGGACCACAAGAACATCACGTAAGTGAATATTGCTGGCCAAATTAATATCTCCTTTATGAGAGATAGGAAGAGAGTTACCATTCCCGAAAATGACCGACTCAGTACCTGGCATGGAAGAGCTGATGGAGACATTATCAGAAGAGGATGTCATATGGTCGGAGGCACCAGAGTTGACATACCAGTCTGGGCTCGCAGTAGAAACATGACATTGAGCCGTGAAAGCGCGAGCAAGCTGATCAGCGGAAGTGGTGGGTTGTGGCACAAAGGAAGAGATGTCAGGACATGCAGAGGCGTAATGTCCATCTTTTCGGCATAGTTGGCAACGAGGGGAGCGACATCCACGACCACGATTGCCAGAGAAAGCTGAGCCACGTGAGGCAGCAGCACCGCGAGGCTGACGACCAGAACCTCTACCACGATGAGTAGCATGCCGAGAGGATTGTGCCGAGAAAGCAACAGCAGGGGCAGAAGCACCATGCAACGATTTAACAAAAAGTTCATGACTTTCAGCCCTAGTCACAAGATCAGCAAACAGCGGGGGTGGTTGAGAGTTCCGGACTGCCGTGGAAAAGTTTTCAAACGTGGTACCGAGGCCACGAAGGAACCAATGGAGTTGTTCATTAGGCTGAGCCGGGTGACCGATAGCGGCGAGTTGATCACAGAGAAGTTTGAAGGAGCGGGCATATTCAGCAACCGATTTGGTACCTTTGGTGAGGGCCTGAAGTTGATCACGGATGTGTAGAATACGATCCATGGAGGTGTTTCCAAACGCAGCCTCCAACGCCATCCAGATTTGATGAGCAGTTGAGGAGCCGATGATAACGGCACTAGCTTCCTCAGATAGAGATGCATGCAGGAGGAGAATGGCCCGTTGATCAGCCAGAAGCCAGTCCTTAAGAGCGGGATTATCAACCAGCTTGTCGCCTTGCAAGATTGTAGGTGATGGCAGAGCAGTCGAACCATCAACATGAGAAAGAAGATGATGATAGGAAAGCACGGGTAGCATGTGATTCTTCCAGAGAAGATAATTAGAGGATGAAAGCTTGATAGTGATCATATGAAATAGGCTGGATAGGGAAGTTTCCATGGGGGTGGAAGAGGAGGAAGAAGCCATGAGATTGGGAGGAAGACGATGAAGGCTGGGAAGAGGAAATGTGGGAGAATGAAGAGAGGTAGGGGAAGAGATAGAGCCTCAATTGATTAGGCTGATACCATGTTAATGGAATGATTTGTCTCCCAATAGGGAGATGGTATTATATACACAAACAAATTACACAAAAGTATTACAACAATAAACAAATTACAAGGGATACCCACTAGGTTATGCTAATAATTACCAACCAGAAATGGGACGAGGTATTGGTTTTAAGGAAACCTTAATCTTCCTTTCGGGCGTAAGGACCTTCCCTCGAATCTGGGAGCGGGTACTATATTTAATGTGTATTTGATAAGCAGTTGGCCAGTATTCAATGTCCCATTGATGCTCTTATTTCTCTCCTTTATAGCCCCTTCTTCTGGTTCTTACCCTTAGGTCCTCCTAGATGTCTTCAGGGTTATTGCCCTCCGGGTAAGGACCTTCCGCCAGTTCCTTTGATTGATGTGCGACTGGCTTTCTTTTCATCCGCTGGACACCATGCTTTCTCATTAATTAGCTATGGTCTTCATTTAATGCTTCATCAGCTCATGATTATGTTTATTTAATGCAAGCATGCTTTATTTATGGCGGTAATCCTATGTACCGTTATTAAAATATATTATAATCATTATATTCATAAATAAAATAGAAAATCAAGCAACTTGTTACTATTTTAGAAACCGTATCGAATTTAAAAATAAAATATGGTCTCTTCGTTATTTGTTTAATTGAATTTAGAATTTTAGAAACCGCATTGAATGTGAATAAACAAGTTGATTATAATCTTTTTTTTTTAATTAGAATTCTTATGTGATATTACCTGAAAGTAAGGTTTTTTTATATTTAAATATACATATATATATATATATATATATATATTTTAGAACGGCTTTTATATGAGTGAGGTTATTGTACAAAACACTAGTTTTGTAAAAAGTGTGAGAAACAATCTGGGCCATTGATGTGCTATAATCAAGGGTTAAAAATTAAAAATGGCAAAAGTCTTTATTTAATAGGTGTTGACAGTTAATATAAGGGTAAATTAGGGATTTAGGTTTTTTTAACTTGCTATTAATACGGCTAATTCGAAATAAATGGGATTCAGTTACTCAAATAAATTTTCAATCCCAAGTCAACCTTATTCAACATATGCTATTACTACAAAATCATGTGTTACAATGTGTTGTTACCGGATTATACAATGTGTTGTTAGCTAAATGTAACCGTTATGGAAATATCATGTGCTATTATGTATTGTTATGTTAACATTAGGCTTTGTGTAAATCATTATGCTACATCGTGTTGTTAGCAGGTTATACGTACATTGGCTATGATTTTGTTATTAGGGATGTGCTATCTTGTGCTATTATGTGTTTTTATGTAGTGTGTTAACAAACACAACTGTGATGTTAGTTATGCTATTTTTGTGTGTTGTTAATCATATTGTGCTGATATGTGCTATTATGTTATCATTAAAATTGTTATAGTGTTGTGTGTGCTGATATCTGCTATTATGTTAGCACTAATGTTTATATGTGACAGTGTGCTGGTGTACCACTGATATATTGTGCTGGTATATTTACTGGCATTGAGTGCTCGTATGTTCAATCAGGAAACTAATGAACCACCTCCCTATTTTAATGCACATTTAAAATACAATTGCATATATTACCATTTTCTATTAATTAATAAAAATGCCATATGTCAACACATTATTGGTTCCTACCATTTTTACAAAAAATTCTATTTGTATGTGAACCTACCCCGCTTTTATATTTATATTTATATTTATATTTTATATGAACAACAATCTATCTTCACGTTTTATATGATTAAGGTTTGGATCTTATGATCTTATCATTATATATGATATAAAAGTATATTAGATTAGATTGAAAAAAAAAAAAATAGTTTCCATTATTTCATCATATTAGGCCTTAAAGATGCCGACTGATATTCAAAGAATATATATATTGATAGAAACTCTCACTCAATTCCATTCCAACTCTGTAAAATTAGGTTTATATTCTCCGAAGTGGTGGGATCTATTCGTCAATAATTTAAGCATCCATCAAAGGCATTCAATTCGCGTATCGGTAAAGATTTCGACCCCCCTTTATTTTATTTTATTTTATTTTTATCTTGCAGTCTGTAATTTAATTTTTAAGATTCAACTTATTTTAAATCTTGTAAGTTTTAGTTGTTTAATTTGCATTTATGAATGCAATTTTATGTTTTTATGTTCCATCACATCGATCTTCATCTGGGTTAATGCCATTTCGCTTGAGTTGTTGATTTTGTTAGCAATTTAAGAACAATAAATTAGAATTCTTGATGTTTTTTTAGATTCTGTTAGTGAGAATTGTGTGATTCCATTATATTTTTTGTAATGATCTTTGACATCGATTATCATCATGATTTGTTGGTTTTTATTAGCAATTCTTAATCATTTATGTCAATTTCGTGGGGTGAACCATGGAGCAACAGTTAGGTTGCATACAGGTCACCAGAGGTCGCGGGTTTGAGCCGTGAAAACAAAATCATGCAGAAGCGCAGGATAAGAATTCTTATATCATGTACAAGTTAGCTCACACCCGCCACCCAGACCCACGGGTGAGCCTTGTGCATCATGTTTGCCCTTTTTATTTCGGTTTCTTTTTTTCACCATAAAAGCTTGATGAAGTAATTTTTCAAATTGGTTTATGTTTGTGATTTTATGGGTACAAAATTTGGTTTCGAATTCTGAAATTATGGGGTTCTTTTGACTTTTAATTTGTTGACTTCTGGCTTTGTATGACTAGTATTTTGACCTGAATTTTGAATGCAGAGTCAAAGATTTGTGGAGAGTTTTGAAGTTTGGTTGCCACCAAGATATTGTACTTTAGCACCAAGATATTGTACTTTAGAAAGTTGGATTAAATTGCCAATCTTCTTCTGTTCCTTCTCAACTTGATAGAGAAATTAGCTGGATTGTGAGGATTTGACTTTTTTGACTCTGGTCAAAATGCATAGGTTCTTATCAGAGGTTCTAATGAATACCCAAGGGGGTGGAGAATCATTGTTGGGTTCTATCAAGATCGCGGTTTTACCGATTGCCAAAGTTTTTACCATGTGCTTTTTGGGCTTTTTAATGGCTTCTAAGTATATAAACATTTTGCCTGCAAATGGAAGGAAACTTTTGAATGGGGTAAATTATTCAACCTTTTTTATATTAATTTATTTTATTTCTTTTTATTTGTGATTTAACGTCAAACAGAAATAGATTTGAATTGAAAACTGTATTGCATTTTGTACAATATATAGATTTAGTCAACTGTATTGCTGTGTTAAAAAGAAAATTTATGAAATGATCCCCTACACTAAGTTAATTAGAATCAGTTTTGTTAAAGCTAATCATATAGTGATTATATGACTCCTGAAAAATCAGATAATCAAAATCAATTTAACTATATCCCAAACACTATTATCTAATTATCTGTGATTTGGATACATGGTAATTAAATATTCTCTCTAAAACATGACATCAAACTCCCCTGTATTAGCTTATAGTAGGTAACACATTAAATAAAACATATTGATATATTAGAGGGCTATTGGGAATGAGTAATCTTGGTCATACTTTGTATCTTTGGTATATATGTCACTAATTTGTGGTGGAAATTAATTATTAATTTATTTTTAATGCAGTTGGTCTTTTCACTTCTATTACCATGCTTGATATTCTCTCAACTCGGACAAGCCATCACTTTTGAAAAAATGATCGAGTGGTGAGATTTTTATTTAGTTTTTACTTTAACTAATGTATGAGTATAAATTTGTATAATTTAAATAAAAAGTTACTATTTTATAGGTGGTTCATTCCTTTTAATGTTGTGCTGGCTACTATATCCGGTTCTTTAATTGGGTTAATTGTTGCATTGATTGTTCGTCCACCATACCCGTACTTCAAATTTACCATCATCCACATTGGCATAGGTAAGTGTTGCCATTTCTTATTATTCTTTTAATATGATATTATGATATGGTGGTGTTTGGATGTGCAAATGATTATGAATTAACGTAACCTTCAAAGTCCTACAAAATCAATAGGGTCTAGGGGTGAAATAAAGACAAACCTTACCTCTATCCGATTCATGATGAACAAGTCATTTACTTGAACTAGTTTTTTTGCAGGGAATATTGGAAATGTTCCACTTGTCCTAATTGCAGCTTTATGTCGAGATAAATCAAACCCTTTTGGTGATTCTGCTAAATGCACTCAAGATGGAAATGCCTACATCTCCTTTGGGCAATGGGTAAGTTTTATAGTTTTGAGTTTATCATTACAATTAAAACAAGACTTGCCATGATTTGTATTATAAAGTTGTATTTTTTTATCTTTTATTTACTTTAACCTTTCTTCATTGTATAAATTATGAAAGTATTTATCTTAAAAAGAAAAAATCTTTATTTTATAAATAATCTTAGTTTAACATATTTTTAATCTTATCATAGAGAAACATATACTTTATTTTCTTTAGCCTTTATACTGTTAGTTAATAATAATATTCTTGAAATTGTTGTTTTATTCAGGTTGGTGCAATTGTTCTCTACACATATGTATTTCAGATGCTTGCACCTCCTCCCGGAGGTTCTTTTGACATCATTGAAAATGATAAACTCCCTGTAAAAAACAATCTAAAAGTGAATGGGCCTGCTGAAGAAGTACCTTTGCTAACTCAAGAGCCCAGACTAACAAATGAAAATTTACCCAAAGATGGAAAGGTGAGAACTAATATTTTGCTTTAATCTTTTCTTTAAGTGATGCTAATATGCATTTATCATGTTAATATATATTTTTTTAAACTTTTTTATGTAGATAAAGCATTTCTTGAAGTATTGGTATGAGAAGTTGAAGCTAAAGCAAATAGTCCAACCCCCTATAATTGCATCCGTAAGCATATTTTCTTTTTTCTGTAATGATAATTTAATTACACATTTTTAATTCGTCTATTTGAAATACAAGTGACAATCATGACCCACTCTTTAATAAAGGATTTTTTTTAATAATGACACTTGTTAATTTTGCTTTGTTGTAGATACTGGCTATTTTGATAGGATGTATACCGTTTTTGAAGCAGTTGATATTCACACCCGATGCACCACTCTACTTCTTCACTGATAGCTGCTTGATTCTTGGGTATGAAATATTTTTTATGATTTTTTACCCTTGCTAATTAAGTAGAAGTTTTATAATTCTAGAATATTATGCAATCACATGATGAATTTATCTTTTATTCTTGTATCAGGGATGCTATGATTCCATGCATTTTGTTGGCATTAGGTGGCAATCTTACAGATGGTAAGTTTTCTTCTTGCTCAAATATCACTTACAGAGATGTTTGGATGTGTGTTTTGAAAGTGATTATGTGATACTGAATAATAAAATCAAATAATCAGACGCCAGTGTTTGGATGTGCGTCTGCTGTTTGATATTGTGATAATAAGATGATAAAATGTTAACTTTTGGGCGGTTGATTAAATGCAGGACCCGGGAGTTCTAAACTAGGACTAAAAACAACTGCTGCCATTATTTTTGGGCGATTAATTTTGGTTCCGCCAACAGGATTGGGCATAGTGACATTGGCTGACAAACTTGGATTTCTCCCGCCTGATGATAAAATGTTCAGATTTATTCTTCTGTTGCAACATTCAATGCCCACATCTGTATTATCAGGTACCCACCAAAATCTTGATGGATTTTCTTGATTTTGACCAAAAAATTAAACCTCTTGTTTATGTCTATGATATACATTTAATGTCTATCAGTATCATCAGATCCCACCCAAAAGGCCAGAATCTAGATGCATTTTGAATTTAACCAATAAAAGTAAAACTTTTTTTTTAAATTATAATGTACGTTCAAATCTTATATCTGTGACTGTATGATCAGATACCCGTCAATTTCTCTATAGGGAACTTGTAGGCATTGACTAAAAAAAGTCAAACTTGATTCTTACGTGTGTAAATATGTGCTTAGAGACCCACCAAAATCTTGATGGTATTCAGTTGGAACTGGCCAAAAACAGCCATGCCTGGTTCTTATGTGTATTATCTATCAAATGCCCAATAAAGATCGTTATGAACTTTGTAATCATTGACCAAAAAAAAGTCAAACTTGATTTCTAAAAGTATGTGTGTACATGCAGGTGCTGTTGCTAGTTTAAGAGGGTGTGGGAAAGAGGCTGCAGCCATCTTGTTTTGGGTTCATATCTTTGCTGTCATCTCAATGGCAGGTTGGATTGTTTTGTATTTAAACATCCTCTTTTAGTTGTTTTTAATATCAAGAAAAACGAGCATAAGACGCAAGCCATTTGGCATCGTTTCAAGGATCGAATCGCGCAGAAATGATAGAATGTTGATAGTAATGCAATGAGAGAAGTAGAAATGAATGAAGAGTGTATGTAAAGCCTCTCTTCATGGTTAGTTATTAAATGGCCATGCATGTTAACACAATTACTGTTCTTTAATATAAAATGTTTGATTGTAAAGCCACATTCCTATGTGACTTTAATAAATCATTTTTAGATGAAACATTAATACATGATTCAATTTATTTCATAATAATTAATTATTGTTTTAAAACCCTAGATTTGGTTATGTTTTTGCATTAAACATTTGAAGTAAATTCCTTTTTTCTTTTCTAGTGATTTCATATTGCTGAAGGCATTTTGGGTGGATACAAGTCGGTAGTTCTAGTGTCATGTGACAATAACAAAATAAATGATAGAAAGGTAAGTAATTTGGGATTGAGGGGTGTTTCTAGGCCAGTGAATATTGTCACAACAATTAAAATCTAACAAAACAATACATAGACATACAGTACAGTAAAATAAAAATATGCACAATCCTCTGGAAGTTTAGGAGAGTTCAACTCTTAGGGCACACTTAAAATAAATCAATACTTTTTTTTTTATAAAAGTCCTAAATTTTAAATTATATATTTATGAACTTTTATATTAAATTAAAGGGTAAAATGCTATTTTAGTCCGCATGGTTTGGCAATTTTTGTCATTTAGTACGATAGTTTAAATTTTGTCATTTTAGTCATTTTAGTCATTTTGTTTTCATTTTATTGTCATTTTCATCCCAGTGGTTTGTTAATTTTTATCATTTTAGTCCAAAAGTTTAAATTTAATTGGACTAAAATGACAATAAAATGGAAACCATAATAACCAAAATGGCAACAAAATGAAACCATAATGACCAAAATTGCAAAATTTAAACTATTTGACTAAAATGGCAAAATATTGCCAAACCATAGGGACTAAAATGACACTTTACTCTAAATTAAATCATGTCTTTTATGCAATTCTAGCAAATCTATGATTTGAAGCCTTAGTTTGAGCATGTCTTTGCTTCTCGTCATATGATTTGACCATCTCAGTTGTCCATTCTTAATTTTATCCGTTGTACGATTTACTCCTTACCTATATTTAAGAAACTTGTTTCATATTGTGTCTAGCCTCATGTAGACACACACATATCTCAATATTCTCATATATGTTACATTCATCTTAATTAAACACGTATTTTCTTATTGACCCAATACTCGGTTTCATATAACATGTTTAAATTATTGGTCGTGAAATAATTAAAGTGAATATGATAATAAAAAACTTAGCTGACAACGAAGACGAATTCGTAGCAAACTAAATATATATTACATTCCAAACGAGGTTTCAATTCTTAAACGAAGCTTGTGTTTATTTTTATAGATTTACGCATCAATGACAATGTATTTGTGTCATTGTGTGTAAAGTTGCCAAGAATACAGCATAATAGCAATTACAACAATGATGATAATAATTATAATAATGATAAAATAATAATAATAATATTATTGTTGTTGTTATTGTTATTATAATAATAAAAATATAATTGTTGTCCTTGGTTTGATTGAAGGCTTCTTAATTATCGTACTGTCTTTTAGCTGTCCAATGAGTTAAGATTGAATGTGACTGACCTCTTATGTCCTTTTGTGCTTCAATTACAAGTGGCATGGGACCATGGGTGCGACTAGACTAATAATGTTCACAAACTTTAGGCGATCCTCGTAAAAATTATAATAATAATAAAAATAAAATAAAACTTATAAGAATAAAGAATTCATTTGGATATCAGACACAATTTGTTATCACATTTTTTCTCTCCAAAATTTTCTCGTTCATATATTTGTGTTTTGATAATAAAAAAATAAAATTCTGTCATTTTTTGAATTCAAAGTCAGTTTTATCGTACGCTATATTTAAACCTCGTATATATATTTTAATAAAATAAATATATTAAATACTAATGATGATAATTAAATGTTTTTCATATTAAAAACACAAATAAAAAATAAAATTTTTACAAAAATATTTTATCTTAAAAAACAAAAAAATTAAATAAAAACCAAAGTTTTAAAAGAGATTTTTATATAAAAATGGCGTCTTTTCAAAACATTTATAAATAAAATATAAAAAACATTTTTTTTAACAAAAAATTAAGAAATTGATACTGTTGTTTTAATAATAAATATTTATACACAATTTCAATTATATTTTATATCAAAAATTTCTTTTTATAAATACTACGTTATTTTACTAGCGTCTCATTTGTGGTGCACACATATAATTTATATGTGTGTGGGCCCTCAAAGACCATGAAGAAAATTGCACTAATTTAACCTCATTTTACTTATAAATTTTACTCGCATAATACGTGATTAAAGATATTTATGTGCTTATGTGGCTACAAAGTCTCATATCTTAAGACTATAAGGTTATATGTAATAGGAGAATTAATTGTAGCTTGACCACATAGTCTCATATCTTAATCATATAAGGTTATATGTAATAGGAGAATTGATTGGAGCTTGACTGCATGTCGCATAACTTCGTACTAGCAGAGTGTTGGTTAATAACTGTGAGTAAAAAATATGTATAATAGTAATAGGTGAAAAGGTGGAAGGTGAATAGGTGATGTTGCCACCAGTGAACAACGCCTCCTCCATCGGTTTTGGCTCAAGGGAAGGGAAGTTTAGGACTACTCTTTCCCCTCTTATTTTGTCACTATCTCTTAATATATGTTTCAAGATACCAAACCGGTTAACTGATCCAACTTAGGAAAAAATCGGTCATTTGGAGGTTAACCGGTTTCGGCTATATATCGGTTTCGGTTTTAGATATTGAAAAACCGGTTATTAACCAAACGGGTTACCAGACTTTGACCGGTTAACCGGTTCGGTTATTTTAAAACCGGTTTTCCACCAGTTAACCGGTTTGTGCACCTCTAATGACATGTGCTTGATGAGCGGCAAGTGAACATGGTCACAGGGTAAACACCAAACTTTGCCCAATCACATATATATTTTTCTTAACAATAAAAAAAAACTCACGTCACCTCCTCCTACTCGTTCCCAAACACCACTCTGTCCTGCCTAAAATGATCCAAATCAACCTATATGTAAACAGTATATTATATGTAACTTTAAAGAACCAAGATACTTACGTGCTGCAGTAGAGATTGAAACATAAACTAAAAACACTATTACGTCATGTATGTACACGGTATAAGAATTTTAAATAACTAATTTAACAAAAAAAATACTAAAAATAATCAAAAGCAACTTAGCACGATGCGACGTGATTTCTAACATCATTACGCACGTTGCGTTGTTGAGATTAACGTGGTTAAGTTATTAAAAAGTAAGAAACATACATAGTTGCATCAACTCGATTATGATGACCGAAACATATATAAAAACAATTATATAGTGTCGAACTCATTCTTCATAAAACTAGTTGACATATTCAATCACAAAATGTGTATAAAACTAGCTAAAAGGGTTCACATAATCATACACACCCCTCACCTGGTTATCATCATGTTGTTTTTTATACGAGTATCATATAGATCTATATAACTTGTATAAGTTTAGTCAAACATAAAGAAAGTGAAATTTTATCACCTCAGCTTGAAAAGAATTACCGTATAAACCCATACTAACTATATCAAAACCAAAATTAGTCTTATAACCTTATATTGACTGCGTAATGATGAGTAGTATAATTCTAAATGATACAACAAATAGCTAATGTATGCAGTATGTTTAACAAAAAATAGTCAATAATATATAGTAAATATATTTAATAAATTGCATGATAAATCTGGAATTCAATATTGGTGACATTTTAATTCAAGTTAACACAACTCACGTGATCCACAAATGTAATTCTCCATCTTTATCAGCCACACTCATTCATCTTTTGTTTCATCAAAACAACCACAAAATCAGAAGCCAAAACAAAACAGAAACAACAAACCAATTTCACAAACTCATTATTAATCACATAACAAAATAAACTAAAAAAGACCCAACCATCTCCTACTTCTATCCCCCCTTGAACCGGAACTTCTGATAGCACCAGGGCTGCCCAACCACAATGCCAAACCAATCCCCACCAAGCTGACCACCGGTGCCGCCACTAACAACCACCGTCTTCCTCCAGTTCTTTCACCATACTCGTTATTCAAGATTTCTTGACTATCGGTCTCTTCAAAAGAGGCATTATCTTCCACCTCCTGTTGAGTTTCTTGAACCACAGGCCCACGTGTAGCACTTACTTTCCTGTTCTCATAGTCCAAGTCATCAGTCGGAAATTCAAACCGACACAATGGGCAAGTATTACGTGAACTTAACCATGGTTTAATGCACGAAGGGTGGTAAACATGAAAACAAGGAAGCTGGTTAACCACGGTTCCAGCTGTCAACGAGTCTTTACAAATGGCACACACTAAACTGTCATGGTCTGAGTTGTTAATCACCACACGGTCAAGATTATTCACAAATGATTGAGCCGCAGGTGGTGCACCCCTCCTTAAATTATCCCCCTCGGATAACCGTTCCAGCAGCTCTTCAAAGCTTCTTGCATCAAGATAATCTCCAGAATTTCCATAGTAACGAGATGTTTCTTGGTCATTATTCATGTTGCCAAACAGGTCTAACCTTCTTTCACTGATTCTTACATGAATCCCACCCTCAATTTCACTAGATTGATCATCGTATGCCATTGATCTCTGGAGATGAACTCTAGCTATCAAAGATCCAAGAGTGTTTTCACCATTTTCACCATCATCTTCAACCTCTTCCCATTCATCATCTGAACTCCACCGGTTCAGACCAGCATGCATTGGGTCTATATCAGTATCTGAATCACCACCAAGAAAACTATGAACATCAACAGAAACATCTGAATCATCAACATAAGCTCCATAAGAAACTATATCACCATCTCCGATAACTGAATCAAAACCATCACTTTCAGTGTCGGAAACAACCCGGGTCCATCTTCTAGAATCACTAGGGGTGGTACGTGTACTCGTATCGGAAGCAGGAGTTGGGTTTTGTCTAGCAAGATTAATCATGGTTGAAAATTGATGTGAAAACATATCTTCAATTGATTCTGAGCTATTGCTGTTGTATCTTGTTCGTCTTGTTCTAGGATTCATACGAGGAACGAGTTGTGATGGGGTGCCATTTTCTTCTAGTAACAAAAATTTACAGTCCCCACATATGGTTATTGAATCAAGATCAAAATTTTCATTTTCAGACGAAAGTGTTCTATGGCATAAAGCACATATCTGCAATGCATCATCCATGTCTGCAGGTTAGAACCAGAAAGATGATGAGCAGCGAAAAATATGATAACTACCAAGATGATATGAGCCCTAAATCGAACATACATACTTAAAACATAACATTGTACTATGAACAATGATCAATCACTGTATTTATTACAAAAGATAACTAAATTGTAAAATAGGGATAATGGATATCCAGGCAAATCAAATAAGAACCCTAAATCAAACATGCAAACCTAGCTAACCCGATTTTAAATGTGAAAGGCAAATAGGGACCCAAATTGAACCAGATAATGAACATTAATAGTTCATTCCACAGAACTCGTCAATTTCCTATCCTGACAAAACCATAAATCATACATTAGAACATTGCTAAGCAGATTCTAATTGTGAAATAAATTTAACCACATAAAATGAGCAGTAACAGGCAATTCCGCAGGATTCTATCTTCAGTTTCATCTCTTGATTAGGAACCCACTAAATCAAACAAGCAAACTTTGCTAAACTGATTCTAATTGTTAATAAGAAAAAATAGGGATCCAAATTTGACCAGATGACAAAAAGTAAAAGTCAATTCCACCAAATTCGATCGTCAATTTCGTCTGCTGACTAAGAACCCTAAATCAAACATGCAAACTTTGCTAACCTGATTATAAGTTACAGTGAAACGAAAGTAGTTCCGAATTGAACCAGTAATGAGCAGCAGCAGTAAAATATTACAAAACTCAATCGTCAATTTCCTATCCTGATTAACTGATCCAAAAAAATTACACAAATCATCAGTAAAACATGAACAGAAAAAACCTTCAAATCAAAATAGGAATACCTTGGAGCGAAATTCACCAATAAGGCGGATGTTTTATGAACGCATTTGATGATTGGAGCGAAAAAGCACCAAAATTAGGGCGCCAAAAGGCAAAAGGAAAAGATTATTCCATTGATTTATAAAAATAAGAAGGAGGAAAAGCAAAATCAGAGAATCTGAAGTGTAATTTTTGAGATTATTGCTGTTGGGTAGGCTAGAAATTGGGGGATTTTGTGTGCCCTAAGTATCAATCGGTGGATTCTTGAAACCTCAGATGAGAGAGAAACGAATTAGGAAGGTAGATAAGATGTGCATGTTTTACTCTCTTGTGTTAACACCCTTCAACTTTAAGCTTATTTTATTCGCGTCAATAGTTGGTAACAACACACTACACACATATGTCAAATGTAATAATTAGAGATTCAGAGGTTTTTCCATATCTAAATCAAATCAAAAAATTAGAATCTAAAATATGTGAAAATTTAGGTATCCATTTTAAAGATTTTCGAAATTTTTGGATATCCAGACTATTTGAAATAAATTTTTCTATTTTGATATTTTTAATTCTTTTTCGGATATTTTGGATATTCCAAATAACTTTTGGGTATTTCGGAAATTTTAGATAATTTTTCGAATATTTCAATTTCAGATATTTCAAATATTCAATAAATTATTTTAGATTTTTAAGCTTTTTCTAAAATTATTAAATAATTAATATATATTTTTGAATTTGGATATCAGTTTGCATATTCGAATCTAAACATTTAGATCTGAAATCAAATATTGAAATTTACTATCTGAAATTTTCGAATATTCGATTTTAAACGCTCCTTGTAATAATAAGGATGTTTGACAAACTCAAATCATTGGTATTCAAAAATAAATTGGGTATGTGACGTATAAATAGGTGATATATTTAAGATTGCTTATAACCATCTCATATACGCTTAAAACGATGATATTAATATATCATATAGCCTTAAAAACAAGATAAATAGTATTTTAAAACTTTAACAAACTTGAAATTGTAAAAATAGGAAATTATTTGAATTATACACGGGAATGGAGTTTCTAATAATATGAATTTAAACAAGTAATTTTACCCACATAATGTTCAAAAATAGGGATGTCTCTTGTATGGAACGTATACTCAATATTTGATAGGTGATGATTAATCAAGTATATCAAAGTTATGAAACCTTGCATTTTATACAATTAGATACAGAGCTTGGATTTTAAAAGCTAACTCTAGTCATCTCTCATAATAACTAAAAGACTGACAATGCAAAGGCTTTATGCTAATTATACTGCTTGATATGAACATTTTTTTTTGCACTAAAGGTGGGAGGTGATGTTCTCACTCATTTGGCATTGTCACGCCTTCTCTATCTTGAGTTTACCTACCATATGGTGGAATACTTTCTTTGTTATATGCCTTGGGCAAACTCTGTGATCTATCAATCAACAATGAATCTCTTAATCATTGCAATACATATGGTTTACTAGATCTATTTTTTGACCAACAGACTCTAGAGACAATTGGTCTAATGAAAACTTTCTCGAAAACTTTATAAGAGATGTGTGCTTGTTTTGTTTTAAATTTTTTACTTGAGTATTTAGGGTTCGCTATGCCGACAACTGGTGCTTGACCCTTAATCTAACATCCGTTATAGCAAAGCATGTAATTTGTTTTAACATTTGAAATAAAAAATGATCTGTGTATCATTAATGTTTAAGAAAGAAACTTGTAAGTTGTATACAAATGAAGGATGAAAACTACAAGTTGTTCTAAAGTTTATGTCCCTAATCATAAATATAAAAACCTAGTAAAACATAAAGATCAATGTTAACCATATATAAATAGGATGATTATGCGAATATAGTCAAGACAATAGAGGGAAGTTTCAAATCTTTTGAACAACTTTGGTATAAGATAATTATTGATAACTTAATCAGCTACTAAGTCATCATTTCTTTTCCCATTTATCAATTTATATAATCTTCTTGATAAGTAACTTTTCAAAATTAGAAATAAAAAAAGTGGTTAAAAACCGTCGTAATTATCACATTTGTAATAGGTACAAGTATATATCCAATTTAATAGAATTAATATGTATTATAGTTATCTCTCCCTTAGTTTATTATAAGTGCCATTAATTAATTACAAAATTTCCCATTTTAACGAAGGAAAAGATTTTATTGTAATAGAAATTCATCTTGTCAACGCGGTGCAAGTAAGGAAAACAAACAAATAGATGATTATACCATATACCAAATGAGCTTCTAGCCCAGTGATACCTTCTCTCGGTCTTGGTTTGAGTCGCAATTGCTTCCAGATGAGCAAGGGCTTTTCTCAATGTGGGTTTCCTTTTGGATGGTAGTGTTAAGTTGCCTATTTCCAAGTGATGCTTGATTTAACGGTTAAAAAAATGATTATACCAGATTTGCTTCATATGCAATCATATCTAATTAATTGCAACAATTCGTTACAGTAATCCACAACCCTTTATTTAATCTGTTAATTGCTGTTCTTGCATTATATATCAACTTCATGTTATACTAATCTCATTCAAATTTGTTACACCAGCTGTTTGAATGAATGCCCAAGTGAGATTTACAGTTGATTTCAAATGTATATGTTTCAAAATTTTCAATCCATGCTTCAAATGATATAGATTTAGGAGTAGGTTTAGTAGTGTGTTATTAACTCGTTAGAAAAAAGAAGAGAAGAAAAAAGCCATGAGTCTTCAATTTATTGAGAATCATGATTCAATGTTTATGTTAACAGTGCAGGAAAGTTTTGAAAGATGGAGAAAACAGCAAGAAAAGGAGGAAAAAAAGTCCCAAGATTTCGCGTATTGAACCATCAGGAACCAGGAAGGCTCAGCAGCAGCAGCAGAGCCGGTTCAAGTCGTTAAGGGAAGACAAACTGCAGGGTCCACCATCGCGCACAAGGGCTAGCCTCAGGAGAAGGCACCATGAACCTTCATCAACCAAGCTCCAGGTATACCATTCTGTTTGTGTACAAAATTCTTTAATTATGAAAATGAGAATCCAGTTTAATGTCTAGGTGGAAAAGAAACTAAAACAAGAAGATCAATCACTAAAGGGTGGTAAGTTGATTATGAGCATTTTCAATCATGGTTCTATAACATTTTGAAATATTTAAGCTCTATAGTTTCTTGTTTTTACTTTCATAAAATTTAAAAAATAAATAAAATAGAGACAGATGCAACCATAGAAGAGCCGTCACCAGCTATCGCTCAACCGTTGCCAGATAAACAAATATTAGAGCTCATTATCGACACATTGCAAAGGTTAGTTGGTTAATTAACTGCTAAAATCAATTCTAAATGATACAAGAAAGTGTTTAGATAGCCATAAGGGTTAGTACCATTTTAAGTTCTTATACTTGGATTATTTTCTTGTCATAATACAGGAAGGATATATATGAAATATTTGCTAAACCAGTTGACCCTGAAGAGGTTTGCGTTTTTCTTCTTTTTTTTTTCGTTTTTCTCTTTCTTTTTGGTAATCATAGTTACTCACTACTTGAAAACTCATGGGACCTCATCAATCCTTGCAAACCAAAGTGATAAGATAAAACGTAGCTTGCGTTGGGCAAGTGACCTTTAAGGGGGTCGCAGGCGAAAAGTAATCGAAGCAAGATTTGAATTTGAGACCCCTACCAAGGGACTTAAACACTTGCCACCGGTGGCGTAGCTCTATTGAGACCGGGAGGGGGGGACCGTCCCCTTATTTTTTTCGCCAGTAGTGTTAATTTGCGGGCCGAAAGGTTATTTTTAGTTAAAAATACGGGTTTCGCCCCCCCTCGTTTAAAAATTTTAACATGTATTTTGAGTCTTATAAATTTCCGCCCCCTCCTCTAACTCTCAAGCTTCGCCACTGCTTGCCGCTACACCACCCCCTTAGAGGTCAAGAGATCCGTGCTTTTATTTTTATGTATCTAAGGTTTTTTAACAACTGGAGAAGATTATCGGGTTGAATTGATTTGAGTGTTAAAGGTTGAGGATTACTATGAAATCATTGAGGAGCCAATGGATTTTGGGACTATGAGAGCCAAACTGCATGAAGGATTTTATACTTCCCTTGAACAATTTGAGGTATTTCTTCTACTTGCTTGTCTAGTTGGTCGTTTTAAGTTGGGCCCCTTCTAGCCCACTTCCTTTAGTTCAGTTTGTCCAAATAGAATTCAGCTGCAGGCTGTTTTTAAAAAAAAAAACAAGAAAAAAAGAAAAAAAAGAGGTCTGCTGCATATTTACTTTGATTTTATTTCTCAATGAGCTCACTCAGCAACAATCATGCAGCATGATATTTTTTTAATATCCGGGAATGCGATGCATTTCAATTCTTCAGGCACTATTTTCTTCAGACAGGTATGAAGACATTGATGAATTTGAAATCTAAACGCATATTGTTTTGTAATGTTGGATTGGTTATAGCTACCAAAACTCTTATTTTATAGGCTCATGGGATACATAAACTAGCCAAGAGAGTTTTCCATGTTCTGAAAACAAATCCAGAAAACTTTGCATCAGAGTTCTCAGGGAGTAGGCGAAGATCTTGCAGGAGATCCCATGACGAAACCAACGAGTTCAACTGCAAATCGTTCATAAAAACAACTGAAAAAAATAGTACTGCAACCATTGATGCATACTTGAAGTACACTAATTCTTTAATTCACAGAAGTTTCCTAAAAAATCCTACACAAATAACTTGACAGTAGTACAAGTCTTGTTTTTTTTTTTTTTAAATTGATTTTTGATTTTTGAGGTCAACATACTAATTTCAACTTCAAAGTAAACTGATCCTGTTTTGGTTATTAAGACTTTGAAAATCATGTAAAACGGTTTACTAAAAGCTATAAGATACAGGAACAATGAAATGAGGTAATGCACAAACTTTATATCAAGTTTTAATTTTGGCATTTTGTAACTAAAGAGTTGATCTTAAAAGTCAAAATTATACTATATCTGGAGTGGAGCTGGTGTTCAAAAACCATTGAACCAACCGAACCATCCAACCAAAGTATGTATGCTAGTTTGAAACTTGCAACAAGTCGTATTCAGACTAGTTTGGCTTTTACTAATTATATATAATTTTTAGAATATTTAGTTAAGTAAATGTACACAAACATCTTTATCATTTTATAATTTGGAACATAAGCTAATAATTTTGAAAAAAAAAATTGAACCGTTATTATTAAACCTGTAAATCCAGCCGGTTTGGCCTAACACCCAGCAGTCCAGCACGACCTGCTTAGTTTTTCATTTCCCGAAACCATAATCGACGATTTCGCCTTAGATTTTCATCAAATCCGGGTGAATCGGACCATAAACATAGCTAGGGTGGAGTGTAGTCCACTTACAGACTATCTATGTTACACAGGAGGCAGTGGAGATGGTAAAAGATGTGATCCCATTGAAGTGGATAGAAGAACCACTTATAAACCAGACTTGGACCTCAACAATGACAAGTGGTTAAAATCTTTAATTCATGTAAATAAATCAACATTTTGATTTTCATTTTCCATTCATGATCTGTTTTGAATTTACAGGTGTCAGTTGTGTCAACTTAACAAATTCAAACACGACGAATATATTTATTCGTGTTAAAAACATCAACCCTAGTCAAGACACACCTAAAATTATGTAACCCCAACACGACATGTTTAACTGATTTATGTGACCGGGTTGACTAGTTATCAAGTTTTAAACATGTTACTAGGATTGATAAGTTGTAAACAAGGGTTATAAATGGGTGGCTACTCAGCATGTACAACTAAACAGGTTTACAGACAAATCAAACCAACCACAACCTATTTTATGCAACATGTCCATACGAGCATTGACATCTACTAAACAGGTTCATTGACAAGACACACCAAACACAACCTCTTAATTTAATGCAACATGTCAAATCGGAATATGACATGATTATCAAAGAGATAAAAACCTAATTATTAGTGTCGGAGACTCACATCCCTGTATTCAAATGACTTCTTGCAGTTAGATCAACCGGAACATAGCTACAGTCAAAGCCTGATGCAGTTTGTCAAAGATTTGGGTCCGACTGCACAAATGGTTGCTAAACGTAAGCTCCGGAACTTGACCGGAGATCATCAAACAACAATTGGCGGTTTAGGGAAACAACCTCAAATCTCAACTAGCCAGACGTGGTTTAATTCTTCTCGCTCTGCTTCAAATGATGGAATTATAAATCCAATCTACAGATATTTTGATTTAACATCGTTGAGTGGAATCGATCGCGATGAAAGCAGTGGACAAAGAATGATTCCAAGTTATTCCAGTGGGCATATGGATTCAGTTGTCACATCAACATCGTTACCTGCATGGCTCCGACAGGAGCTATGTGCATCGAGATTCACATTGAATTTAGGGTTTTTGAAATCAAAATTGGGGAAGATGAATGAGGGAAGAGAATGTGAAGAAATCAGTTGCAGCTCTAATCAACCGTTTGATCCCAAATATTTGAACCTGCAATTGTAATTGATCCCACTAGTCTTTTTAGTTTTTACAATAAATGAGTAAAACCTTGATAATAATTGTCATGTTCGTACATGAAAGTGATAATAATAAACAAAAATGTTTTTTTTGTCACATGTCATGTTTTTATAGCCTAATTGTCACATGTCAACTTTTTATTAAATTCATTTAATTATCTCATATTAAATAATTATATTATCTTTTTACTATTAAATAATCATAATACTAATGACTAATAATATTATTTATCTTTTAATTAGAAAGCATATATAAGAAAATTTTATAAAATGTAAAAAAAATTTAATAATATTTTTTTTAAAATATGAAATATAATATTTTTCAGAAAATCAAAGTCATATAGAAAATTTTTTCTATAAAAATGAATTTTTTAAAAATAAAATAAAATATAAACCGGTGTTTAAAACAATAAGGTTTTATAAACTGAACGTATTTAAAATTTATTTTAAAACCAAAGTTAAAAATAATTGAGAAAGTTACACTTTTGATCCTTGTATTTAACGTTATATATAAATTAAGTTGTTAAAATTAAATAATTAAATAAATTATATTTTTTACATTTCTGATTTATAAAAGTTAGTCTTTAATAGAATACAAACTAAATCTTTATTATCAATTTGTTCAAAGATAATAATTGTTACAAATCAAAAATATATAGTTATTAAAGTTTTTAATTGTTTTTTTTATCATTTGAAGTATTCATTAATATGTAAATTAATCATTTTCTCTTAAAATATCATTTTATAATTTTTTAAATTTTATTATTAACTATTTAATATTTTATATTAAACCCGTGTAATACACGGGGTAATACTCTAGTTTTAATATAAAATAACATATCTTCACGATACTAGTTATTTAGATGTGAATAAGCTTGCTTGTGAAATTTAGGAATTAAGATAGGCGTTCGTTTTATTTGACAATCTCTTATTGTCTCATTTAATGTATCAAGATATCTTTATCTGACATCTTTTATGGTGGTGATCTCTAACACAAATAGACGTCTCACAAATTCTAAAAAAATTACTAACAAGCCTATTATCCTCAATGTTCACGGTTTACATGCTTCAAAATTTGTTTAAAATCTCTCTCGATGATTAAGAGGAACACTCTCTTGTTGATTGAATCGATTGGACTGTTTATACTAATTGAAACTTACTTCTTCTCACTTCTACATACTAAAGCAAGGATTCAAGAATTGGATGACAATGCAACCAGTTAAAACCTCACAAGATGATAAAGCTAATGATGTTGAGTGAAGTAGTTAACTCATGATGGTGGTATAAATGAAGCATATATAGGTAACATTTGTCAATGTATTGATGCTAATGATGAAGCTTGCAATGAAGACGAGGGTATTGTGACAGATGATGAATAAGCAATGATAAAACGCTAAGTTTATAGGCTTGAAAAATGAAACAACGGTTGTCTTTTTTTCTTTCTTCTTTTGTTTTTTTTAATGGGATGTAATGGTGATGAAATAATTGTAATCTTTAGTTATGATTAGTTTTGAAATGGTTGCATGGTTGTTGAAAGCGAAGTTATAAATTTTAAGTGCATTTTGATTGAATTGCATTTTGGATGTATGGAATAGAGGTGCGCATATCAGGTTTTTTTGGAACCCGGTTCCGATTCCAATCGGTTCTGGTTCCCGTCAACAAAGTCAATACCCGGTTCCGGTTCGAGTTTTGGCCGGGTACAGGTGGAATGAGTTCCGGTTTCAGTTTTAATTTGTCTAAAGAACCGGACCCGTCTGTACCCATCAGTACCCGGTTCCGGTTCGTGTCGCGGGTTCCGGGTCCCTTTTTTTGCCCACCTCTAGTATGGAATGCTTGTAAACTGCATTCTGGTTCCAAGGTTGGCCCAATGGGCCAATCCTCTCAATTTAGGACTTAGAAGTTAGAACCTCACAATAAGGGCCTCTATTTTGTATGGGTATTGGGCTTACAAATACATTTGATGAGAATTTAGTCAAAAGAGCTCATTGGTATGTAAACGCATTTGGGATTGTAAATTGGTCAAATTGCATACGGTTGAGTTGCATTTTGGTGGAAATTTTGTCAACACTACTGATTGGTATGTAATGCAACTTGGTTTAAATTTGGTCAAAACTGCATAATGCTTAAATTGCACTGGCCTTCTTGATAGCATGTGAAAACAAGACTGAATAATTACATTGTTATCATAAAAGTAGACCCACACCAAAAGAAATGACCTTTATATATATTTTAGATTTGTTTGAAGAAATGACCTTTATAACTCTATACCGTCTAATTTCTAGCAATTATTTTAACAATTATTATACCTTCTCACAATTTCGACTTGATGTTTTAGTTTTTTTGTCTTATTGTTTTACGCCAAAGCAGCAATTTCAACATGATATTTTACCATTTCACTATGTGCGTCATTTTCATATAGATATCATACACTAAAATTCTAAAACAATGTTGAAAAACAGTAACTCTAAGACTTAAAAAAAGTTTTTTAAGTATAGTAATATTATACCCATATCAAATATAAAAAACACTTGAGTATTTAAAGAGAAAAAAACTTGCTCCAAAATTTAAAAAACATTTAAAAAGATAAAGAAAAGTTGCATGTGACCTATGTGTGTAAAAGCTTTTTGATTATGTTTTTTTTTGTATTTTTTTTTTTTGTTTTTTGGTTTTCATTTCTAGGCATACATGTCGATCTCACATTCAAACGCATCGTAATTTAATGAATTTCATGTTTTTTTATACCTTTCCTATTTATAACAGTATTATCAATTAATAGTTTGAAGATTAAATTTTATTTTGTATATATATTTTTTATAAGAACATGTTCAACATTTGTACACGTATATGACATTCAACTTTTTAAAATATGGTTTATGGGGCCGTAAAGAAGTTGGTTTAAACTTTAAAGGACGCGTTGTTGCGTGTTGGAAACTACCGGCATTCATAAAATTTTCCCTGATCTCCGAATCTCCGATCATCATATCTTTTCGGTGGCGTACCGGCGTCGGCGGGGTGGCTTCCCGGTGTTCATCTTCCTGCGTTATTCGTTAATTTGTGAAATATTTTTCGTCGATCTGTCAAATTCAGATGGCGTACCGTAGAAAGCAGGGAAATTCTAGGGCTTCCACGTTCAAGGAAGAGATATACCGTTCTCCCGAAGACGATCGCACGACGACGACCACCTCCTCCACCGGTGTCCCTTCATCATCACTCGCTGCTCAGGCGATCAGAGCATCCGCCGCTCATCGAGATTCTTCTGTCTCCTCCGCTTATGCCAGCTCTTTGAACCACTCGTCGGTTAAAGATCGATCCAAGGTTTTCTGCTTTTGATCTTTAAATCTGTTACTTGTATCATGCATAGACTGATACGCCTCGTTGAAATTTTAATTTCGTCTCTGATTTTGATCTTTAATGTTCGTTTCAGTTATTGAATTATTGTTCTGTGATCTTGCTTTCGATCTTTAACTCTGTCACTTAAATAACGCATAGACTGACACGCCTTATTAAAATTTCAATCTCGTCTCTGAATTCAATCTTCATTGTTCGTTTTAGTCGTTAAATAGTTGTTCTGTTATTTTGGTTGTTTGTTTATCAATGTTCGTTTATGGATTCACTCACATAAATATCATTAGTTTAAGGACCGCTTAATTAGCAAGGGTGATGAGCTAAAATTGAGAGTATCAGACACAATTCTGGCTTAAAATTTCTAAGTATTTAATGTATAATTTGGAAGGAACCTATATTTGAGAATACTAGTAACGAAATTAATGATTTCATATAGTTAATCAAGTAATTTAATATCACAAAGGATGATGATGAGCCAAAAGTGAGAGTATCAGACACAATTCTGGCTTCAAAGTTTTCAATATCTGATGTATAATTTTTTACAAATCCATAATGAAAGTAAATTTAATGGTTTGTATTGTTTGTGTAGATAACATTGAAGTATCATACAGTACATCGATTTGCCTTTAAAATTGAACCTTATTTTACCTTTTCAAGTTTAATATCATTTATCTACTGTGGTGCTATGTCGAAGACGATATTCTTAACTACTGCATCTAGTTAATGGTATTCAGTTCTTAGTATAACTTCTGATTCCACCAATGCACTGTGACCCATGAGATCGGGTAAAATGTAGCTTATGTTGGGCAGATGGCCTTCAGGGGACTCATAGAAGCTGGATACAAACTTGGGAACTCTGCTATAGGGATTTAAGTGCCAACCACTGCGCCTAGGCTTGACTTCTTTGGGCAATGAATGAAGTGATATGAATAATAATAGTACTAAATGTTATAATTCTGTCTTAAGGCATTTGCTTATCAAAAGGTGTTCTGCAAATTTTACTGTAAAGTTCTTATTTACTGAGAATCAATCTGTTATTATCTAATGTAGAAGTTAGAACCATCTCTAATTATGTTTAGTGATCATGTTAAGAAAAACTGAAAACAAAATTAAACAACAGACAGATCTCAGTTACCAAATTAAATAAAGAAACAATTGCTTTCTTTTTTTTTCTGCTGATAAAGATGGAATGCTTGATAATGCAGGGTTCTGCCACCTATGATTATACATCTATGGGGAGTACAAATGAACCAGGAGGCTTTTGGGTGTGTTAGCAAGGAAGGCTAAATCAATTTTGGATGATGATAATGCTCCTCGGAGTTTTCAAGCTCCTCGAAGTTTTCAAGCTCCTAGCTACGTAAAGACAGAAACAGACTCAACAAGCAACCAGGTAAATATAAACTTCCACAATGCAAATAACTATCACTCTATCAGAAATCTGAAAATGGAAAAGGAAAACTTCCTGAGTTCTTGGTATCTTTTATCTTGATTCTTTTAGATGAATGTGAGATGCAAGGTTCTCTTGGCTAACCTCAAATTTTAATCTGTTTTGACATTTACGTTAAGTTTACTGACACTCAGGCTGAGCATCGTTACGAGTCTTTTGAGACCTCCATAAAAATGGATAATCCAAAATTAAGAAAGGGTTTGGACAGACTTGCGTCTTCACTGAATCAAATTGGTGGCACGATTGGAAATGCCTTGGAGGTAAATGTTGTAGATGTACATTAATGATTTTCATGATTGTATCTTTCATGTATGACCGTTAGAAATTATAATTGAATTTTTCATTTCTTTTAACTTTATTTTGGTTGGATTGTATTAGGTGTGTTACATTACAATTTAGAACCAAGCATGCAGTTCATGTTTTCTGTATGTTATATAATGTTTTAATGAGTTTTTTCATATTCTTTGTCATGATCTTGATTTCATTTTAGTTTCTAATTTATGAATCTATAAAACAGTTATTTAAGCCATAATTTATAGTTCTCTCTAACTCACAACCTAGGTTTTCTTATCTTTTTTTGTTTTTTCTTGAGAAACACAAAAAGATTTTAATATAGTTGCAAGTCATTCTGTAAATATGGTTGGTAAATGAGATTGCATCAGTCATAAAGAAGGATGATTTTGTAAACATAACCATAAAAACAGAAGTGATTTATTATTACCTAACTTCAATTTTCAGGAAGGACGTACCATTATGGATAAAAAAACTCAAGATATCATACAAGAAACTCGTAAACTGCAAAACAGGAGAAAAGTAACGAATGATGAACAGAATCAGTTGCCAGAATCTCAAATGCAAACTACACAGCTGCAAACGAACCAAGAAACTCAACTCAAGGCATCTCGCGACGTAAGGTGGCAAATGTGTAATTATATATATGTGGTTGATGGATCACAAGTTGAAGAAATTTTCAACTTATAAACTTTATGATTGATGAAAATGCATCATACCATCATCTTTTTTAATATGGAGTCTCTTTTCCCATAAAAACATCATAAGCGAGGCTATCATGTCGGTACATTTAGTGATTATAGATCAATACAAAAGATGGGAAAATTACTATATTAAATGTATTGTGAACCAGTGCCCAAGTTGAACTTGGTTCAATTGGTACGCATCAAGTTTTTCATATGAATTACTTGTGTTTGTGAACCAATGCCAAACTGAACTAGGTTCAATTGGTAGACATCAAGTTTTTGTGTTAACTGCTAGTGTTTGTCAACCAGTTCCCGATTTCAGCATTGGTTCAACTGGTACATGTCACTGTTTTCTTATGAACACTTGTGTTCTGAGACGGTGCCCGGTTGAACTATGTTCATTTGATACAGATCAAGTTTTCTGTACGAATTACATGTGTTTTTATTTGTCCTTTCCCATGAAATGCATTGTTAGATTTTGTTTCGGGTGACAGGTGGCAATTGCAACAGCTGCTAAAGCCAAACTACTCCTTCGGGAACTAAAAACGCTCAAAGCTGATTTGGCGTTTGCGAAAGAAAGAAGCTCTCAATTAGAAGAAGAAAATAAAATGCTTCGTGAAGCTCTTGAGAAAGGAGACCAACCTACAGATGATGACATGGTAATCATATATTTTTCTGTGTCTAGAGTTTTATTTTTCTGCAAGAGAATTATTATTTTTTCTTCTTTTTTGAAAGAAGTTACCGAGATTTGAATAATAAACTTGTAAAGAATGAGGTGAAAATCTAAGGCCAAACATTTGGCCAAAAATGACAGTTTCAAATATCATCTCAAATAAGTAAAAACATATTTAAAATTAGCTTAAAAAGGGAACAATCCTTAATAAATTATCAGTTTGAAATAAGCAATCTCAAAGTGTTTATTAAAAGCAACTTAAGCAGATGTGCGTATGCATTTTTTTTTTTTGCCAAATACTTACAAGTGTATACTGGTTTTACAAAAATGCAATAAGATAGGCTTTATAATTAACGACCTCAAACACCCTCAAAATCATACAATGATATTTGGGGGAAAAAATGAGTTGATGGAGCTAGCCTTAGAAAATTTTCAAAGTGTGTTTTTGATGTATAAAACCTCCTAAATCATTTTATGCAAAATATTGTACTTTTATTAGTTTTTAGATAATTACTAAATGGCACATCACCTATTTTATAATTTTTTTTTAAATAAATTTAACAAAATTTCTAATTACTGGTTTTGATCCATACACCTGCCTTTTTCCCACCTGATAGAAAAAAAGTATGACTATATTTTTTATCCTTCAACTGATCCTTGCTAATATTTTCCACGGCTATGACATCAAAAGTCAGATTGTTATTAAAATAAGATAAATTTCTATGCTATGAACATGCACAAAGCAGAGAAGATTATTATATAGCCATATCCTAACTTGTGATGATCACTTCTTAATCAGATTCGTTTTCAGCTCGAGTCACTTTTAGCTGAGAAAGCTCGTTTGGCTAACGAGAATTCTGTATACGCACGTGAAAACCGCTTCTTGAGGGAAATTGTTGAATACCATCAACTAACAATGCAAGATGTTGTTTATTTAGATGAAGGCATTGAAGAGGTTACAGAAGTCAATCCGGTAGCTTATAAAACATTTTCCGCTTCAACCTCACCACCATTACCTTCATCCCCACATGCATCACTCAAAAGAACCATCTCTGAACCTCAGTTGTAGTGTTATTCTTTTGTTCTTTTTGTGCAAATTAGTCTACTATTTTTTATTTTTTATTTTTTTTTTGGTGGGGTGAGGGGAGGGTTGATTGCTTATTCTTTGGTTTGGTTTTGTAAGTATGTTGGTGAGAGCAATAACAGAAAGCTTGTTGCTGTCTCAAGATTCTTTCACAAATAAATTGGTATGAAGACGGACAATTATTTTGATGTTGTACAAAGATTCTGTGATTCAGTGATGTTTTTGTTAAAGATAATGTTGTATACGTTAGCATCTTATTAATCGTTTTAAAAATATTTTTGAAAAAAAAAAACAAACATTTAACAGAAAGTAAACATTGTAGGGGGTTTATTGTAAATTTTTGTTGTTGGATACGAATATACGATGTATTGTATGACTATAAGTTAATAACTTGTGCTTCTGGAAGGCCCGCAATGAGTCAAGGTTTCGACACTGCAGAATACTAAAGGAGAAAATTGTTGATGATGTTAAAATACTAAGCTATTTTTAGGTGAAACATAGGAAAAGGAGAAACTGTTTAGATTGGGCTTCATGAATGTCTTTGATGTGGGTAGTGTTTTTAATCTTCTATTTTTGGTTTTGTTTCTTTTATGTTCTTTCCCTGTTTTTTTTATTGGTGTAAACTTTTGGTGTTTTGGGGTTTTATAAGCTTATTAGCCCCGGGTGTGAATAAATTTTAGCTGTTTAAAAATATAATAATAGTAACTTGTGAGATGCTAGTAGGATGATGAATGTCCATAAGGTAAGACGATGTCGTCTTGAGCAATATTCCATCAAACGAATGTCAATTAATTTATGCAAAATTAGTTAACCTCTCATAGTTTGAGGGGGCAAATTGTAAATACTAATATTCTGTTACGATTTTGTTAAAATGTTAAAATATAATTATGAGCAAAATAAAGTTTAAAAAGAGACACAAAATTCAATCTCTATACAAGTTCATGCAGTTTCTAATTCATTTTCGGTCCATGACAACTCCATGTAATCGCATTTAAGCTTTAAAATTGTAAATCATTTACAATAAACCCTATTATTTTATCCACTCAAATCATTTACCTGCTAATAGATCAAAATATTTAAGTATCACAAGTCATGAACCAATGAGATTACGAGATAAGGTGTTGAATTTATTTGAATATAATACAAAACTAATCTACCTACACGCACATACACGTGCATAAGAATCATATATCAAAAATCAATCGAGGGAAGTTTTATAACCGGTCAACATCATATATTTAATATGCAATGATTTAACTAACTAATTTTTTTTTGGGAAAAAGTAAGAATGTTGAATAGGAATGAAGTTTAGAGTCAAATTATACTCAAATTTAA